>JAODKE010000088.1:22553324-22569043 GCA_026779605.1 Mormyrus hasselquistii
GTATCTTTAGCTGAATCGAGACATCTGTGCGTCGAGTTGGTGGTGTGTGGGTGGGTGGGTCGTCCGGGGGGGGGGGGGGGGGGTGTGGGGGGGGGGGGGGTCTCTATCCATCCATCCAGAGTCCAAGGCCACTCCTCTTGCTAATTATCAACAATCCTCATCACCAAATTTCTGGAAATCTGGCGTTATCTGTCTTTCTGATCAAGGTGCCAGCTTTATTGGTGTTATACTCTTAGAGGACCCTAAGTGAGATGTCTTAATATATGCCTGTTGAAACTCCTGATGTTTGCTGTGTGGAGAATTGAAGCTGGAGTTGTTGTAACCCACAGAATTCATTCTCATTGCAATCTGGATATTGCCAATGCAGAACTACACCTACTGTATAGGTGGACTTCAGCTCAAAACTTGAGATTTTCTGGTTTATGTCCTTGAGATGTTCCTGTTGAGATAACATTGGGGAATATACCTAAGCTGAGACTCTCCTCGGTCTCAGCTCGTGGAAGAAAAATAGATACGGTAATGTTACTTCAATATGTTGCAGCGGTACAACGTCCGTTTTCCTCCTGATACTCTGATATCCTACCCACAATTCCTGATCCAAGACTGTTACCCATTGCCAGCAGGGAGATGAATATTGATTGTAAATTTACGGCAGATAAACTTTCATGGACGAGGTGTTATGTCATCCGTCTGGCGCCGAGCGGTGGCTACATCTGGCTCGGCCTGTTCGGGCTCGATGTTTTCCGTGGAGAGCCGGCAGGAATGATGACAGTTTCAGCTGGAGGATTCTGATTATCCGCCACTATCTTCCAATGGGAAAAAAATTAGGATAGTGACTGGTCAATTAAAAAAACATGGCTCATCCAAGAATGGGCAGCAGCCCATGGGTGCCAACAGTGCCTGTGGCGCAGCGGTGCCCCCGCCAGGCCAATGCCAATCTCAGTCTCATCTCAGCATTTGGTGGGGAGGCGGATAAGGAACACGGGTGAATCCCTTAACGCTGACCGGCTCCTTTAAACCACATCAGAGAGTGTAAACCTGAGCGTGTAAAATGCCTGGGGTAAAGATGGAGATTTGGCCAATTTGTAATTGTACAGTAATTACATTAATAGCAGAGAAATCATAACCTCGTAATGGATTTAAATCCAGGTTGTCTGTGTTAATGGCTGACATCTACATAAAGGCTTTTAACAGTGTTTTTCTTGCGTGCTAAATATTTTGACATGCGCGGGATTTTCACACTTTCTGTGTCACCAGTAAGCGTCACGGTTGCTGTCAGTGGTAATTTCATAGCTGAGTGGACTCCGGACCTGGGGGTGGTTCCAGTTCTGGCTCAGGGCCACCAGACAGGACGGATGCGGCAGCCCCAGCATGATGCGCGATCCAGATCGTTTCATGGTAAACGTAGGCGTATCACTTCTGCTAGTCTGACTAGCACAGATGCCCCTCACCCCTCTGTCTGATCCACCTCCCCACACCATAGTCCTGCCAACTGGGAGCGCCCACCCTCATTCTCCCCCACCGCTGAAATTAACAGAGGATCCATCTGGGCTTGCAGTAATGCAGGGTGGGAAGCAACCTTACTACGGAGCTGCCACAGACATGGTTGAATGTGGTGTAGACTGCTTTCTGACGGAGCTGCCACAGACATGGTTGAATGTGGTGTAGACTGCTTTCTGCTAAACCACTAACAAGCTGTAATTGTTGGGGCCTCACCCTTTTTGGGGGGTTATATTTAAGATATTCTGACGTATAACATAATTGAAGCATCTCCTTTATTTGCTCAGTACCTTCTAGCTGCTCTTTTATATCCGGTCTAATGTAGAACAGTGTCCCTCGCGGGAGGTTGTCCCAGATTAGCCTTCTTTCCCAGAATGCCCTGTGCTGGCACTGACCGGGTGCTTTCTATAATCGAGCCATGGGTTAGGGTTAAGGTTAGAGTGCTGTTGAGGTAAATCCCAGGGCGCCAGCCTCAGAGAACCCCCCATCTCCCTGCCCCCCTCCTCCTATGCTTCTCCATCATCAGAGCCCTACCACAATCCTTCAGACAGGCCAGCTCGCTTCAGCGAGAACTGCTGTAGGTTCCTGGCATTCACCTCTGATGAGGAGCTCTGCTTACCGTGCTTGCTGAGTTCCTCCTTCTTGCAGAGGCCTCAGAAGAGGTTTTTATTCAGTGGTTTTTGTTTTGGATTTATAACTATTTCTGGGTATAATGCAAGCCACATGTATTCATGCTTCTTTCCTGCCTAAAGGTACAGAAGCCTTTGTCCAAAACAGCATTATGGTGAGGAGAGCAGGGCCAGCCAGCATACTGCAGGAGTAGTTGGGGTTAAAGGCATTGCTCAAGGGCCCACCAGCTATAAAAGACTACTCAGCCCGCCATGGGATCTGACCCTATAACCTCCCGGACACAGACCCAGGTCCCGATGAACTAGTTTTTAGATAATGGCTGTTTCCATTTGTAGTAATATCTCCATGTATTTTATTTTCCCCTTCTGAACTTATTGTACTGTCGTGTTTTGTTTAAAGTCAAAATCTCCCGCCCTTTTCGCCGTCTGAAAAGGCTCGGCAGACATTAATCAGCCGCCTGCTTTTGCAGAAGTTCCTGGAACTCTTAGGAGACCATCTCCGCTCTGAAATTAATGGAGACTGATGACGAAAAAGAACCTCAGTCTCACAGTGAAGTACTTGTTTTCCCTAAAGGGTTAGGTTTTTTTTTTTTCAGATAGATTCTTCTCTTCTTTGGATAAACACACAGAAAACTGATGGCAGTTTAAGTGAAAGCAAGTGGCTGCATCTGTTTGCGGTCTTGATATTATGTCAGACTCCCACATGACATGGGTATGAGTCACATGACCTATTCAGGCTCTGGGAGGGGAGGGACGCTCAAAGCTGGAAGGTCTTGTTTGTGTCCTTGATCTCTGTTTTGAGGTTTCGGGGGGACATTTTTAAAATCAAATTGCAGTGGTGCCTGCGCTTCACCAGCGCTGAGGTCTATGAACAATTCGGTTTGCAAGCAAAAATTTAGTGAAAAAAATGCATTGCTTCACGCACAAAATTTGGTCAACGAACAGATGATTTTTCTATACTAGTGTAGCACCGACGGGGTGCATGTCCCAGTATGCCCTGCATGCAACTGTAAATAGAAGGACCACAACACGCACCCAACGAGCACCAAACCCAAATAGAGACGGGAAACACAAGGCTATCAGACACCGAACTGCAAAATGCACACACGGTGGGAGATTTACACACACTAAATACACGCGTGGATCGGACCGGGTACACACAAGACACGGGCAAACACACACGCGACAATAGGGAAATGCAACCATTAACGTTAATGTTAAGAACGATAGAAGGGTTAAGGAGCGTCAGTAAAGAGCGTGATTTTCCCGCCAAGCAAGTCTCCATGTCTCTCTCTGCTCCCGCAATGCCTTAGTCCACCTGTCACTACACTATATTGTGTTTTTACTATAAAAGCCAGAAAATTCATTAACAAAAAAATTATTATTTAATGTGTTTGTGAACAAATTAATCAAATTCCAGTTCTTTCTTATGGGAAAAATTGCCTTGGTTTACGTAAAAATTAGTTCATAACCACTTTTGTCAGGCCCAGCTCCGTCCGATCCTCGTGGGTACCACGCCCACCTCATTACCTCGTGTTAATCCTTGAATGTTCTCACCTGTTGCTTATTGAATTCAGCCTGTCGTATGTATTTAGTCCGCGTCCCAGTCAGTAGTGTCAGATCTGTCATTAACGTTACGCGTGTCTTGAAGTCTGTCCGCCCCGAAATAAACCCATTTTGTATATATTCACGGCTTCCTTCGCCTGCTTTCCTGTGGAGCGTCACAACTTTCCTGGGTCGGATTGTGTTCCTGAACCGCAGGCACCACTATACATATATCCCTGTTCTGTAGCAAGGGGGGCATATTCATAATTAAAAATAGCATAAACAACATCCAAAAAGGTATGCGTTTCAGAAAACCACTTCCTGTCACCTTTCTCGGTAGACACCCGACTAGTGGTTAGAGGTGGTACTCAATGGATGGTGGGCAGGGGGGCGGACGGGCCCATTCCCCTTTGTCCTATCCTGTTTGCAGCATGCGGTGACCGCTGGCAGTCCTGGCCTCTAATGCCATCCTCATTCTCCCCCTTCGCTGATACTAACAGAGGATCGACCAGGCACTTGCAAACCTCCACAGACTGCAAAAGTGAGAGTGAGACAGAGAGAGAGTGCGTCTGAAACACGAAGTGAACTGCATTCTTTGATTGATGTGAATCCCCCCACAGATAAAGTTGTCTTACTGGGAAGCAGGCAGGAAGTGAGGTCATGCGAGGGGTGCATGGTCTGAATGTCTGGAGATTTTTGGGCGCTCAGGAAGACGAGGTGGCCAGAGAAGCAGTCTCTGTGCTGCTGCCTTTGACGCAGTTTGTCTTCAGCTATCTTTAAGTGACGCTTTCCATCCTCTTAAAAGTCTTCATCTGTCCACTGTTCCACTTCAAACATGGTAAATTCGAGTCAGGGGCCGGGTCCTAGGGTCCAGAAGCGGAACCCTATCTAAGATGAGGCCCCATAACATTTTGGTGCAGCCATGGTGCGTTAACTGCAACGCCACCTACTGGCCAAGCATCTCAGCAGGCCACCCTGTAAGATTTCCCACATGCTGCATTTCAGCCCTAATGTGCTGTTTGCCTGCTCATCGCATTCAGTATGCTGTTCTCCTGGGGAACACATGTCTTATGTCGTAGGAGAAATGCCAACTGCAAAAAAGCAGCCAATCAACGGACAGTTTTCTGTCATAGACTTCCAACCATTGATTTTCTTTATTTCCACGGAGGTCACTCGAATATGATCATTAATGTTAGCTAGTGAGTAGCATCAGAAGATTGTAAGTAGCTATCTGGCTAGCAGAACATGCTGCTTCGGCGTCTTCCAGGTGAGGAACGCAGTGTGTATTTAATATTTTGTGCAGTGACCGTGACAACAGGGGGGTCCCAAAGCTCGGGAGCCCCATGCAGATGCACGGTTTGAGATGTGGTAAATGCCTCTGCTGTGGCTATACACTTCCCAGAGCCACTTCAGGAAGAACCTCCTAAATGCAGCAAGATCCTGTTGATGTTCGCCCGAATGCACAGACAGCAGCTAGTCAGATAGGTAGTATCTCATAAAGATGTTCCAGCATTTTCTTAGCTCTACGGAGGATGGAAAAGCGGTGCCTACGGGCTCCTCGTTACTCTGTAACAAGTCCAGCGGGCCAGCTCCGGAGTCGCGTTAAAGCGATGTCGTGACTCTCTCCGAGCTGGATAGGAAAGTCCTGTCTGCCTGTTTGTTTGCTTGCTGTTGACGGGGAGTTCCGATACAGGAACGTTTTCACGGATGGTTATCGGCCTCTCTGACCTGGCAGGCGAGGTGCTCGTCATCTGCGGGGGAAAGAAGGTCACACGGACGGCGTGGGTGCACTCAGGTGCAGTGAGCGTTTGATGATCCGGTGCATGTCAGACCGGGAGACTCCGGGGCAGGTCATGCATGCCTGATGATGTCACTCTCTGAAACCTCACTGTCAACACCTCTTGTGCAAGACATAAACTCCCCGGGATGCTCCGGGGGGGGCATGGTAAATCGCTGACCCGGTGCTCGGACCAAGGACCAGATCTGAATTTCGGTGGTGGTGGAGGTGGGGGGAGACTCCCTCCTGGATTTTGTCAATTTCGGGAGCCATCATGATACATTCACAGAATTATACTGAATGGAAACATCTAGGCAATAGTTGCATAGTTTTCCTATGCCTAGATCCAAGGCCTCCGCTTGGACCCCAAGCTCCGCTCTCACCTGGATATGCCACATGTTAGTATATGTGATACGTTGGGATATGTCACATGTTGGGATAATGTGATATGTTGGGATATGTCACATATTGTGATATGTTATACGTTAGGATATGTCACATATTGGGATAATGTGATATGTTGGGATATGTCACATGTTGTGATATGTTAGACGTTAAGATATGTCACATATTGGGATAATGTGATATCTTAGGATATGTCACATATTAGGATAATGTGATATGTTAGGATATGTCACATATTAGGATAATATGATATGTTAGGATATGTCACATATTAGGATAATATGATATGTTAGGATATGTCACATATTAGGATAATGTGATATGTTAGGATATGTCACATATTGGGATAATGTGATATGTTAGTATATGTGATACGTTGGGATATGTCACATGTTGGTATATGTGACACGTTGGGATATGTCACATGTTGGTATATGTGACACGTTGGGATATGTCACATGTTGGGATATGGGAAAGAGGCATTCTAGTCAGGTGGAGCTGTATCTTTTCTGTTATCCACTATCCTCCTCGGGAGAACAGAAGGGCGATGTGTTACTGCTCTCGTAAGTAGTGCGTCAGATCAGGTAATTAATCCGCTTTGGTTTTATTTATGTTTCTTGAAAAGCTCAAATGGCAAAACCAGCAAGCAGATGATGTTCAGGGTTCATTCTCTCTTTTATTGTCTTGTTTCTGAAAACAGGACAGAACCAGTATCAGCCAACTGTAGTTTGACACCGCCATGCTCTGTAGTATGCTTTGGATGAGAATGTAGACTGCAGTTTCATGACTTTTTCCTTAGGAGGCGCTGTGGAGTTTCAGCTAAATTAGTATTGTGTGTGAGTATATGTGCTTCTGTTTTCTAACCAATGAATCTGAATCATTTACAATGTTCATTTTCCTGCAAATTTTGTGTGAATAAATCTGTTACTCAAACACTACCAGTTTTCCTGACTGCTGTCAATTCAGTCACCTGCACATTGACCGTGATTAATGAATTAATCTGCCCTCCGCTGTAAAAGACCGCCATTTTGAAAATGCAACATCTAACCTTTTCACTGATGTATACACCTAATTTATGCTGCAGGCCAAATAAATCTTTAGGAATTAATTGTCAGGTGCACCTCCTTGGTTTTCTGTGTGTGCTCTTAAAGTCCAGCTTCACAACAGCTTCCCGAAGTAGTAGTAGTAGAAGTGAAGGGGTGGCTTTGAGCGTGTTACTTTCTGTGGCCTGGATTGTCTCTCCCCCTTTCATTTTACTGTTTATTTCCCTTTCTGTGAATTGCAACAATGTTTAATTTCGTTAAAGGCCAGTTCTTTACTGACTATAAAGTCTAATAGCTGTTGGAATGATAAGCCCCGTTGAAAGGCTTCTCTGCTACTTCTCTTTCAAGTATTAATTATAAAGGAACATTTAATTATCTTTGAAGAGACGCCACACATTTTATGTGTTTAACACGTCAAGAATATATTTGTGGATTTAAACAAATTACTTCTGACCCGAAGTGACTGGGTTTTTAGCCAGCATTCAAGCTGGATAAAAGTCCAGGGAATACTGAGCCCAACAGCATGTTCCCAACAGGGATCATGTTAGCAGTCCAACAGTGTGTTCTAGGCAGGGATCAGGTTAACAGTCTAACTGTGTGTCACTGGTAAGGATCAGGTAACCAGTCCATTAGCACAGGCACATGGCACAGGTACATATAGGACTGGAGTACGAGTGTTAAGTGCCCCTGGGCAACAGCGTATATGATGTCATATCAGAAAGAATCAGAGTTGATTGGTGGCTCTTGGAATTCAGAAATGTGTGTAACACAGAGAAAACCTTACACAACCTTTTCATTGACTGCCATTTTCAAAGAAAAGACATTTGTGAATGAGACTGGGAGGGGCTTATGGGGGCTCGAATGGTAGCTCCCTGCAGGCTTGCAGTGCATTTAAATTTTCCCTGCCTTTTGGGGTGGGGGGATGGACATGTGTGAGCTGGAGGGCGGGCTGATGGAGAGACGATTAGATGGGGGCAGGGAGAGATTCAGGATTTGAAGATTCAGGATGTTTGGGATTTGGGAGATTCAGGATTTGGGAGGTTTGTGATTCGGGAGGTTAGGGATTTTGGAGATTGTGGGTTTGGGAGATTGGGGATTCAGGAAGTTTGGGATTTGCAAATGTTGCTCTTGCCTTGTAGAGCGTTTCAGGTTATAGTGGTTTGGCTTCGGCCTGGCAGCAGCCGCACTGTAATTTTTATGTTTCTGTCTCGCTGGCAGCCCATTGCTAACCTCCCCTGGTTTGGGTGGGCCCTGACAGGGGCTCCCTCCACCTGCCAGAGTGCTGTTTGGTTTCAGAAATGGGATTCAGGAGTCTGTTTGCCTGGCTTTGTTTTCCTTTGGATATTCGGGCCGTTGTGTTGCCGTACTTGTGATATATAATGCACAGATCATTTCCATTTTCATTCTCTCTGTTGTTTTTCTTCTTTCTTGTAGATCTGGAGAGGTTACACCCCGCACCCAGCACTGAAGGCCTCAGGTTGACATCCGTCTTGCTCGCTTGGCATATGCTGCCGACACCCGCCCACCCATGGCGTAAATGAAGGCCACCCAGCTCCCCGAACACTTGGCTAAAACCATGGGCCTTAATGGAACTCTCTGGAAAGGCCGGCCGCTGATTTGGATCTAGCTGTACCTGCCCCCTCCCCAAACCCCCCCGTTCTCGCAATGAGGATCAGCCCCACCTCCTGTCTCTGCCACTTCCTGGTCTGCCTCTGCTTTGTCCCCCATTGCTATGGCGATGGCCACCACGGCACAGCCGAGATACCCCCCCGGAACCAGACGAGGCACACTGAGGCGGAGGGCGAGGTACACCACCGGCCCAAGCGTGGCTGGATCTGGAATCAGTTCTTTGTTTTAGAAGAGCACATTGGACCGGATGCCCAATACGTGGGGAAGGTGGGTGTGTCTGAGAGCTCATTAGCTTTTTATTTGCACTATTCACAAGCTTTTTATTTGCACTGTTTCTTCATTTTGTCCTTCCGTGCTTCACTCGTGCACTTCACCGGTGTCAAGTGATGATTTGATTGGATTTGAGTGCCATCTTAACCAGGTGTGAACCTTAAGCTGGGTCAAATCCACATCCTAAAACAGTTTCCTTTCACTAATCATTGCATGAGGGAATGGTAATGGTGTAACAAGTGTGAACTTTGCCCTGGGGGCACACAGAGTGAAAGTAGCGTATAATCTGCACCAAAATCTCCATATATCATTAATGACAGCTGGCAGTTCATTAATAGTTATATTTAAGGCCAGAGTTAAGATTATGTTTATCGTTATGAGCAAAAGAAGTTATTCTATTAATCAATGTATGGTAATAATGGATGAGTCATACACCACAGGCATCTTGGGTAATGAAGTGTGCGTCCAATAACACGCCTTTGGCAGAATGAGCGGTGAAGGTACGTTATTTTTCAGAAGAAAGTCTCAAACAAGCAGCCTAATCCCCTGTTGTATGATTTTTGTCTGATTTTATTCCTCTCCTTATGAATACTTTTCTTCTTTATTCTGAGTTTCCCTTAAGATTATCCCAGAATCCCACACAGCTTCTTTTCATTTGTTAT
Organism: Mormyrus hasselquistii; assembly: GCA_026779605.1. NCBI lineage: Eukaryota > Metazoa > Chordata > Actinopteri > Osteoglossiformes > Mormyridae > Mormyrus > Mormyrus hasselquistii. The sequence goes on from JAODKE010000088.1 coordinate 22,562,785, forward strand.
TTATCTTATTCTCGCCCTTCAAAAACTGGCAAATCGTGTTTCAAGTACCATTCTGACACTTGAAGCACTCTATGGTAAAGGGAATCTCATTGGTGGACGCATGGCAGTTCACTCCACCTTCACAGCTTGCATGGTGGTTTTTCCATTTCCCTCCCCCAGATCCTCTGTTCTCCCCAAACTGACAATTTGTGTCACTCAGGCACATTCCGTGCTGTTTTTTCACTTTGAGGCGTTACAGTCACGCGTGTGTTCGTGTCACAAAGAGAAAGCTTCCTCGTCCAGCTCGTGGTGAGCAAATTATTTCCAGAATGACACACGTGAGACTCTGCGGGAGGATGGTGACATCAGTTAGGAGAGCGGGGGAGTGGCGGGTCTTCACGGTGGGAGGCAGACATGGCGATGCTGGTTCCAGCATTGTGTAGTCGAGGTTACGTCGAAAAGGCGACGCGGACTAATTTTTGCTGATGCGGTGCGGATTTCACTGCAACAGAGACTCGATGTTAGCGGACTGAGTTTGTTGGAATTCTTCTAGAATGTTTTGGAAGTTCCTGAGTGAAATAGACTCATCTTACCTACACCAGGGCTTGGAAACACCCAAGAGCAGACAAACCTTGTACTCATGCCTGAAAATAGACAGTAAGCTGGCATGAAGTGTACAGCTTTGACATCAAGGGTATATACAGGGACAGGGCCACAGGGGCCCTGAAATTTGACATTATGCTTCACATGGACCTAGAACTCCTTCCCTCCGTCTTAGAGGTCTGGATTAATTGGGGGGGGGGGGGGGGGGGTTCTCAGATGGCCTGATCGGTGTTGATTGGAGCTGTAAAACTCTTGACTCCAGCTAACCTCTCAAGACAGACGATCTAAGAGCTGGCAGGCGGGGGGAATCGCGCCGCTCTGAAGTGGTAACGGCCTCCCTCAAATATTTATGCGGCTTAGTGCAATGTAGAGTTGCACAGACTGTGGCGTGTTACCAAAGCACTGCGGGAGAATCTGCTTTAAATGTATGATTATTGACCTCTGCCTTAAGCCCTTTGGTCAGTGGTTCATGTTCCCGGCAGCTGTGATTGTGATGCGTCACACTTCCTGTATTTCTGTTCTAGGGCAAACATGTAACTTCTTATCTGAGTCCGAGCTGAGCCAAGCAGAGCCTGGAGACTGGGGCAGGAAGTGTGAAGAACCTGAGGTTCTTATAACCATAAAATGAAAAGTCTGTCTTCTTCATAATTTGATGCTTGATTATAAGCGTATGGATTTGTGTGAAGAGAAGGCAGGGAAAGATCGGGAGAACATTCCCAAGGCAATGCAGCAATGTTCCCTGACGCCCTTCTGGGAATATGACCGCAGTGACTTATTGCCAGAAGCAGGTGGGGGAGTGTATATGCTGATTAGACCAGATAACACCTGGTAAAGAGCATTGCGAAGATGCTGATGGGGCGAGTCGTCATGACGACGGTGTTACCGCTTTCTCTTCCGGACTATGAAGGTATGGGCCGGTCGCTTCATTAACCGGCCTGTAACATTTGTGATAAATTTTGGGGGAGGCGATTAGGGCTATTTTGAGGACTTCATATATAACTATAGACCTCCTCAGCAAGAATATGTTCAGCTGTTAGGGAACTGTGTCTTCATCATTTGGTCTGAACTGAAACAAGTGTGACAACTCCTCTGGAAAAAGCTGGGGATTGTGACAGCGTTCCTGTTTTTTCTTTCTCTCTCTCTCTCTCTCTCTCTCTCTCTCTCTCTCTCTCATTGACTAACTGCCTTTTCGTGAAACAATACTATCATGGTAGCATCCTCTTATCCTTAAGCCCTCAACAACAGAAGGGCTCAATGTGCAATGAAGCAATTAGGCCTGCCTAAACGACCTTTTATGAATTTGCAAAGAGCTGTGAAAATATCTTTGTGTATATATAAAGAGAGATAATATTCGCTGGCTAAGCAAGAGCCGATGGCAATTAAAGTCTAGAGATATAGAAGTCTGGTTCTCGGAGTAGTAAATTTAATCTCTGCAAACTTCAGCAGCGCATCGAGAAACCTGCGGGTATCTCTGCCGATACTAAAGGTGCGTTTTGCGATGTGAAGCCAGAAAGTTCAAGAATGTTTGATGAACTAGAACTGGCAGCTGAGACTCGATGAGGGAATTTGTCGAGCAAACAGAAAGCTATGAGCCGTAATTATATTCCTACTTATCCGTTTATAGTGCTGCTGCTTTTCTTGGTTTGCAGTTTATATAACTGTATTCGACGTTCACTTATGGAAGACGGGGTCTGAAACACACAACCAGCAAGTCTGATGAAAACAAAAGACTAGGAGATGGGAAATATTAACTTTTTCTTGTCAAATACATTTCTTTATCACACGTGTGTGAGTATATGCTCAGGTGTGCAGACTTTATCTGTCCCACATTCCGGTGGTGTCCTTGTTAATGGGGACATTCGACTGATGCATAGCATGATTAGTAGTAAGGCTGCAGTCTCCGTGCACTTTAAGGCGACCTGCAGCAGTGATATGCAGCTGTGGGGTCCAGCTAGGACATACTGAATGTGTGGGAATCGGTCATGCATTTGGAACAAGGCTAAGCTAACAGCTAAAGGCAAATCCAACACCGATCGGCTACGCTAATACTGGAAGGCTAAGCTTACGCCAAATTAGCTCCTATGTCATGAAACAGATTCTTTCCTTGCTGATTTGCATAACCCCCCCCTCGTTTCTCCCGAAGATGCTGCTGTGGATGTATTCCGGGGGTACCCCCTTTGGAAAGGGAGGATTTCATGGGGGGGGGGTTTCCAGGTGCCTGTAATCGCTTATCCCGCAGTCAGGCTAATCCGCAGTGACACGGACATCGCTCAGCTCATGCGGGGAAGTGACAGGGGCCCCGGGAGCAGAGCGAAAAGCTGAATATAGTCGCAGACCTCGTTGAGATGTAGCCCATGGGCCGGTGTGGAACATTCCGGTCCCGGTGGGAGGCTTGAAAGCTGGCCTGTCAATCAGCAGTCCAGATGATTATGTGATGGACGAGGACTATTTATAGAGTGACATTTGATTTTTCAAGAGGGGGAGGAGAAACAGCCTGGAATGTGAATCAAGCATGTTCTTTTCCTTCAGTTTACCTCAATGCTTGTCCATTGGGAGCACACACAGGGGTGGAGCCTCAGGAGAACCATACCAAGCTGAAAACTGACTGGCCACAAAGTGCTCTTCCCCTGTCACTCGCTCATTCAAAGCATATTATTGGCTAATGGGAAGATCAGCCTCTCTGTGTATATTATGGCCCCTTCCTATGCTCCCCACCTCTCAGAATCCCTCCATTCCCTGTCATTAGCCAAAACTTTCAGCCACTGAGGCGAGAAAATGACATTCAACACTCTCTCTGCAGGCAGCTCGATGTCATAAGCTTTATCGGCATGCTAGTTCTTCACCATGACTAACACTGACGCCTGATGCAGCTCGTCTGCGTTCATGCTGACTTTTGTGCTTGCTGTAGCCTCTGTATTCATTAGCGACATGCCGCTTGGGGTTTACTCTTTGTTTAAGATCGGCGAGTTCGATCATATTCCAAGTCGGCCGCTTATGTCTGATGGATTAACAGAAAAGGCGGTCAACCGGGAACCTACTGAATAACTCTTGACAGATCAAGGTTTAAAATAACCTGACGGCGTGCTCTTCTTTTTCGTAATCTTTCAGGCACTGGCTTCATTTGCAGCAGAAAACGTCCGCCTTTTTAAAAAGGTGCTAAAATGTTTTATTCATAATGCTAAAAATGGATTTGGCCATGACAGAATAAGGCACTTGCATTACATCCAGCAGTGCTACATCATGGGGAGAAAAAAGTTATCACAAAAGGCCCTTTGGTCTCTCCTTGTATGAATGCTGCGTGCATATTTCGCCCCCGAGAGTTAATTTAGCGGTTTGAGGCGAGATTTTGCACGAGCTCCTTGTTTTTTGAGACGTAAAAGCTTTTCTCCGTGGAAAAAAAAAGAAAAGGGGTAATAAGAGGAAAACAGAAAACCTCCACTGGAGAAGTATGAGCTTTAATGTGCTTTTATCAGCCTGGATAATCTTTGTGTGTGGAGCTTTCGGCTGAGCGACAGGAGAGAGTGGGCTTTTTTGTTTTTTCTTCTGGTAAGTTCTTAAGCAGGAAATGGCTTGGTTAGCCTCAGAGGGGACTGGTTGATCTCTGCCGCTCAGACAGCACTTTGGGTGCGAGTTGTCTTTGCTGGCAGTCATGGTAGAGTCCGCCGGTCCAGGCTCCGCCGGGCGCCATGCCAACCGCTTCGGCTACCGTCTCGAGCTAGGAGTGATGTCGTCATGGCAACTGATTCTGACACCTGGCAAGTGAGATAATTGGGTGACGTTTATAAGGACGGTGCTCTCAGGGAGGAGCAATGGTCAGGCATCTCTAGTCTCTTCTGAGAAGGACTTTGGTGAAGAGTACAGCTCTGTCCCAATGACCCCCCCATTCTCCATTCCGCAGCCAAACCTATAGCTAGTTATGCTTTCTGATGAGGAACAGGCTTAATCGGGTCTCAGACACACACAGGGAGCATCTGTGAATGGGTACCACTGGTGGGGTTGTGTTTATGGACATGGGAATATGGCGTACGTACAGCGGCAAGCTCCCGACTTAATGGCCAGTCACACTCTGCTGCTTCTCAAGAATCCCCGAAGAACATCATCATTCCAAAGTCACCATCAATGAGTATTCAGAAGGGCTGTGACGGCTTGTGTTAAATCAGTCTCATATGAACTTGTGTCCAAACCTTTTTATGTTCAGTTCCAGTGCCGTCTTCTCAAGAATCACACCCAGCAGAAGTATTTCTGCTCCATGGTGGGGGAAAATATAGTTTCTACCCACGATTATTTACCCGCTATAAGCCAGCAGAAGCTAATAGGAAGCATGATGGTTGGCGGTCCTTGGCATCAGCCCGCCCACTGTCCCTTCCGCACAGACCTCATGTTTTATTCACACGCCTCCAGCAGCATTGTGATTTACAGCGTGCCAGCCCCATGGGATGCTGGGATATCCCGCTGTAACGTGCATTGTCAGGAAAGGAATTGCCATTCTGCACGATCCTTAACAAAGGATCGAGGCTCTGCCAGAGCTTGGCTTTGGTTTGGCCGCGTCTTCCGTCGTTGGTGTCATTGATATGGTGTCCGTCTGCTATGTGTGGGGTAGAGGAGGGAGCGAGTTGTAGCGGTGCATGCTGGGAGAACGAGCTCCGGCAGGAAGCCCCCTGAAGTGGATTTAGCGGCGATTACAATGTTTTTACCTCTGTACTGGACCCGATGAGTGCACTGTGACCCTCTGGACTCTCTCGGAATCGCTGATGTGTTCTTATGCTCTTCAGGAAAAACACCCCCCTCCCCGCTGCCCCCAGCACCCAGACAGTCAACGGAAAGTCCTGTCAGCACAGCCCTATTAGTTAGCGACTTCTAGAAGGGCCGTGATATCACCTCCCAGGTCTTGCTGGCTGAACAGCTCCTGCCATATCCAGCGGCAAAGCTGAAAAATGACATCTGAAAGGAGGTAGTTTGGTGTTGGAGAGTTGGTCTCACATTGCGAACCCTTAACCAGACAAATGGGCGATGAGAGACCCCCGACAAGCGCTCTGTTTTCTGACAAGCCACACGTTATAAGTACTAGCTTTTTTTCATTTCTGACATCACCGGACCAATGCTATCGAAAGGAAGCAAACGTTGATTAAACTGAGCACTTCAAGCTGACTGCGGCAACACGCCAGTACACTATATGTGTGTGTGTATAAACAGTTTATATATATTTAGACAAAGAGGCTGATTGTGACTCAAGTAATCTGCTGCAGTTTGGGTGTCACACATTAAATATGTCGCTACATGTGTTATGTCAGGTTATCCATGTGAAATCAGCACGATCCGATCGTAGGTCTCAGCACGCCCCGATCGTAGATCTCAGCACGATCCGATCGTAGGTCTCAGCACGATCCCGATCGTAGGTCTCAGCACGCCCCGATCGTAGGTCTCAGCACGATCCGATCGTAGGTCTCAGCACGATCCCGATCGTAGGTCTCAGCACGCCCCGATCGTAGATCTCAGCACGATCCGATCGTAGGTCTCAGCACGCCCCGATCGTAGATCTCAGCACGAGCCGATCGTAGGTCTCAGCACGATCCGATCGTAGATCTCAGCACGCCCCGATTGTAGATCTCAGCACGATCCCGATCGTAGGTCTCAGCACGCCCCGATCGTAGATCTCAGAATGATCCGATCGTAGTTC
>JAODKE010000088.1:22582849-22609053 GCA_026779605.1 Mormyrus hasselquistii
GTGAGGGGGTGGGATGCAGTGGGGGGGGGGGAGGGGGAAAGACAAGCGGTCGTTCTGGGCTTAATCAGATGTAGGATGAGAGTAATGGTGCGTGTGGTCCATGAGGGGTCTAGGATGCTTGGAGCCTTGGGTGGAATCTGAGCCAACGGCTTCACCATCGACACCCCCTTGCCACACGAGCAGTCAGGTTGGGGGTGGGGGGGTTGGGGTGTATGGTGCCCCCTCAGAAGATGTCCTTCTGAGCAATTGCCCATCTTGCTCTTCCCATAATCCTCAGGGACCCTCTGAGATGCAGTTGGGGGGCCTTGAGCTTAGAAAGATGAGGCTCCTGTGCCTAAGGCGTCCAGGCAACTGCCGGCTATGTGCACGGCACACATGATGAGGGGAGCTTCACAGAGGAGACCGGCAGGCTGCAATTCCACCAGCTGCTGCCTCTCCTGCTATGATTCTACCCCATTTCTTTGCATAACAATGACCTGCTCGCTGCCCCCTGCAGGGTAAACACACACGCGCACCCCCAGGCTCAATTACCACCTATCACGAGTCTAACCTACAGAGGAGGGGCCAGGCCTTGAATTGCAGGATTTAAAATGTTGCACCCAGTAGCGGGTTTAATGTCATTTTGCCCAACCACCCCCACATTGTCGTCATGGTTTTTGGCCGGCGGGGAGGACCCTGGGGGGCCATGTGCAAACACATGGTTTTAGTTGTGAAAAATACTGGTACTACTCAGGGGTGGATCAGCCTTTCTACCAGTCAGCCCAACAGCGCCATCTGACTTGGGGGGAGGCTAAACTAGGGCACCAAATGGGCTTCAATGGGACTGTTTGCCCCATTTAATATTTTTTTTCCAAGCTGACAATTAGCACTGACTGTTTCCTTCTGTTAGAAGCAGCAGTGTGTCCAGGAGGCTTGGACCTCCGGAAGGTCTTACATCCCGGATGTTTGTCCACGAGAGACTCGTTCTGTTTGTAGGCTTTTTCCATCGCAAGATGTTTATCCTGACCCAGGAAATGGGGGCGGCGGATAGTTTAATGTCTGCAGAATGTTCCAAGGCTTTCTGGACAAGTTCCCACACTCAAGAAAGACTGGATTGTGTGATCGGGAAGAGCCCAGACTCTGGGGGGGGGGGGGGGCTAAAATCTACGCCTCATCACCTGGCAGTAAAGTCCCACAAAGGTGTCATTTATCGACTCAGAAGCTAAATTCCACCATAGGGATGGGGGGCGGGATAAACAAATAACAGCGAAGACAGCAGATCTCAAAGGTCTACGTGAAGAAGGATGCAGTCAAGTTATGGGATTTGGGGATGGGACTATAAAATCTACAAATCACCACAAAAGTGTGCCGCAAGTCTGCTGCAGAGCCCCTGAAGGATATACCGGCCGCATCTTCGAATAATTTTACTCCTGGAGGCGATTCCGACTGGCGCCATCGAGGTTCCTACAAGCCGATCCGCATACCTGCGCAGTCATGGGCGTGTCTGTCCGCCGTGTGCCAAAATAGCATCCTCAGGAGTGAGGAAAATTTAATCTGTTTCCCGAATCTGGTTTGGCATAACGTGTTGATCCGTGAATTATTTTACTGAGGTTAACCATACTTTGTCTTTTTTTCTATTATTTTTATTTAACGCAACCTTTTGGGTGGTGCTTATAATGACAGCTACTTTTTCTGCATGCCAACAAGCAGAGGTTCCAGCTCCAGCAACCTCCATATTTAAGTAACTGATGCATCGGCGAGACCAGAATGTAAATGCCATAATTATGCATAAAGTCTTTATTTATTTTATTTTTTCGCTCGGGGCTGTCTGTGCTGGACCAATTACATTCCGGTGGAGAAGATTATTTATGAGTTGCATTTGTAGAGCTGCGTGTCCTCTGCGCCTGGTGATACAGGGGCAGAAGGCTTTCACCGTTTTTAAATAGACATGCATAAAGTGCCAGGAAGGGCAGATTTAATACAGCCTCGAGCTGCTCATAATATTCGAAGTGCGTGTCATTAGGGTTGGGTGCGGATTGATACGGAGAGTCGTTGGGGCCAGGACAGATTTAAAGGTGAGGGTGAAAGGGTCAGGGAGTGACCGTCTGCTACACAGAAACTTGAGAGAACAAAAGAAGCCGTCTAATGTGGTTTCAAATAGTGGCTGCTTTTCTTCTTCATATTGTGTCTTAAGCTCAAACTGTCATGTGGGGATCCGTGCTTCTCCTTTGTAACAGATAGATAGATTGATTAGCCTCTTCATCCTGTATCATGTAGCATTAACTCTTTAGCATCCTAGCGGGTCAGTAATATAAGTGCTCAGAATAAACACAATGGACCCAGTCAGCACCTTCGGTGATGAAGATGATGCTGATCTTTCCTCCAGAGACCGTCACCCGGGCAGCAGTGCGACGGCAAATTTGCTAACATCTGCTGGGCCTAAATAGCAGAGGTGTTTTCCAGTCTCTCACGGGCCACATGAGATGCTTTGATTCCCTAGGAGCCAGTCAGAGAGCGTCTGGATGTTTCTGAGACACACGTTGGTTCTGGGAGAGGGAAGATATACCCTTATAAACCCAACGAAAACAATATATGTTATTATGTGTGAAGGGGGACGAATTAGATTGAGAACCATAGTGGGCGGTGCTTCTCATGTATTCCGTGGTCCTGATTGGTCTAACTCTGGTGGATTACTGGTTTCTACTGGGTGACAGCAGGCAGTGCCCGACTGCACATATTAATCCCTCCCATTGTAAGTTTTGAAAATTCAATGTTGCTCCGACTAGTTAAGATTCTCTCCGTGCATAAAGTTACACTTGCTCCTGTTTCTCATTGTAAAAGTTAGTGCGCTTAGCGGAGAAACTCATTTATTAAGTTCCTTTTCCGATCGATAAACCGTATTTGCTGCAGAAAATAAGTCCAAGCCTGAGTCACCTCTGTTTCATTTCTTCCTAATCGTACCTGGGTTGATATCCACTTACAGATCGATCGTTTTCATTGCGCTGCACGCTGACGTGCTCAAATCCGTGTGCCGTAACCGCTTGCGTGTCACACGACCCACGTCATTTCATTCTGCTATCAAATCTTCCTGGTTTGCTGCAGACTGGATGTGTTAACCCAACTAAACATCCATTGATTTAACGATTATTTTTGAACTTAGTTTAATTTCATAAGTCATTAATTATAAATATGGAGCCATATTCCCCAGGTCTTTGCAAATGATCGCTGCATGTATGAGTGTACGATTAGGCCATTTTATTGTCGGCTGGAATTTACTTGTGCTTTGCTTAATGTCATTCTCCATATGCCTTTTTGGAGAACGGAGGTAGTCCCTTTGACATTATATTCATACTCAGTTCGCTCATTAATCCACCCTAGCAGTGAAGTGATCTCGAAAGCTATCTGCAGAGTGTTAAGGAGCATGCTGGGAAACAGCCTTAATTATTGGGTGGAATCTGATATTTGCCGCTCTGACATGCGGCAGAATTTTGCAGGGGGGAAAAAAGTCTATCAATAGATTCTTTCTTTTTTCTATGTCGGATCTGCTGAACAACCTCGCAGCTGCCACCGCCACTCGCTGTGACATGTAGCCAGTGTTATGATGGATTCACTAAAGCAAAGGATCATGGGAATCGGGAGAGGTCAGGACTAATCGTACATGCAGGCTAGCTGCCGTTCTCTGACAGTAGGTTGCGTTACATATTTAGCTATAGTGCAGCTTTTCGGAGTCGAATCTATATATCCCTTCCTGTAGCTGCCTTGTCAGCATCCCGTAAATCCTGGCGAATGGGCCAGAATGTTTTCAATATTACTCTGGTGGTCTTGGAGCCAAGAACTGCAGTTTCAGAGCTGTTCAGAGATCAGCGTCATGACTCTGAAAAACGGAGACAATCCTGGAGATGATATTGAATCATTGATTGATGAATTGAATCAGTTAAGTTCCATTACAGTTTAGCCACTGAAATGCAGAGCATCAGTTAATGTTATTAGTAGTCGTTGTGTAGGCAGAGAAGAGACTGAGCATCTGGTGACTGATTGCACAGCGGCTACCAGACACCCCTGTGGTTTCGTGTTCAAATGGCTTGGCCTTCTCTCTAATCAGGAAATCGAACAGGGGGAGGTCAAAGGTCAGATGTTCAGAGTGGTGTCCATGCCAAGCCTTCTACTGGAATCTAGAGTGTCTAATGGGATGTAATCCAGTTTGCCAAAGGAAGAACGGATTTATATTATTTTTACAAAAAGAGATGCCTTAAGCACATTAGTGGCCTCAGAAATCCCATAATATAATCCCCCAATCATCCTGTGGAGATTTGAGTAGCGTACGTGCATTTCGTACATGGGGAATATTATTAGTGATGCACGCATTTCGGATTCAGTGGAATAAAAGCCTGTAAAGGGCCCATGTAAAAATACAGGAGGACTGATTCGACTGATCTCTTCTATCTCAACGCCCTCATCAAAAGATGCAGATGACTAATTAGCAGGTAGCATATACCGTCGATATTTTGAGAAGATCCAGAACCGCAAACTCAAACACTCCATCTCCGAAATGAGCATCTGATTATGTTCGTTTTTGCTGAAATTAATTGATTATGAAAAGGACGAAAGGAAACTTACCACCGCATCCCCTCTCAGCCGCCCCCTCCGTCGCTGTTCGCGTGCATTAAGATTTTAATGTTTTTTTCCGCTGACAGTAATGGCGTTCCTGAGCTTCCTGGTTTTAGAAATGGGTCGTGATAGCCTTCATTTGCCCAGATTTGGCTGACTTTCCTGGTCATTTCCATGCAAATGGCTCCAGATAACGGGAGATGTGACACGCTGCAGGGATGCTACCGGAAAGTTCCACTCCCTGTAATGGGAGATGTGACACGCCGCAGGGACACTACCGGAAAGTTCCACTCCCTGTAATGGGAGATGTGACACGTTGCACGGATGGTACTGGACAATTCGGTCCCCTGTAACCATGGTGAGGACTAGAGTGCCTTTTGACAAGAGCGGTAAACGATTTACAGTCCCTGTTACACTGCACAGCTTAACCATGTTCTCAGTTGGCTGAGTCACAAAGGCAATCTGACCCCCCGCTTATGTTTTATTCTGGCCTTGCGGTGTGAGGATCCTGCAATATTTTATACGTGTGTATATGTTAATAGTCACATCGGCCCTTCCTGCTAGGAACTGCCAGCTCTCATTTTATGTAAAACCGACTTCAGGAAATCCGCATTCACCAAAAAAAGTGCAGAAATTCATAGTTTATGGAAGCACAAAAGGGTGACTGTACGCCTGTAAGGAAATGAACACTTTACATTTTTATTTACTTAACATGTGGCGTTTAGGACATATTACTAGTATATTTCTGACTTATGTTTTTTTTTTATATATATATATAAGGCAGGGCTGTTCAAATTATGGTCCACAAGGACTGAGAACCGCTGGTTTTCCAGCCTTCCTTTACCTGTGAACCAGGTGTGAAGCCTCTGGCCAATCAGAATCAGTAATTATTAAACCAAGTACCTTGGAGAACTGAAATCAAGGCCTGAATTTGGAATCAAGGGCCAGATTTAAATAGCGGCCTATATGGTGCCCTGAACCCTTTTGCCAATTATTTGATTTTTTTTTTGGGGGGGGGGGGCAATCCGACTTCTATAAAATCTGACTGACATAATGGTTTGTGGGATTACTTATTTCAGTGAAGAACTGCCTGTATTTTTCCATGCCATGTATATGCGGTTAATTTATATTTGGCATCAAGCAGCTAAAGGCTTCATTGCCTCATTTGTGTTATGAAATGTGAAATGGTTCTACTGATCTGACGTGGGCCCAATGAGAGCAGTGATGTGAGCGCTGGCATAAAGATACAATGCAGCTTACCGTGATCTACCTGCCTTTACGTGCACATTCCCTGAGCACATGCCCAACTTCTGAACTCTCAGCAAACAAAGCAAGAAGATCCAGGTGTCACTTAGGCAAGGTAGTCATCATCTCGAGTTCTGTGTTCATGCAACGGCCCATCTTGCCATTAGGGGGCATTGGACCAGGGGAGGTAGAATAGGATCCAATCTATTCAAGAGTGAATCACCGGCTGGTGATGCAGAACGCCGCCGGTTTGAAGCGTGATGGGGCTCACGTCACACTTTGGCCTCTTATGGTGTTTTTGTGCCTGGAGGGTTTGATGACCTTCGAGGGCCTCGTGAGGAATAAAGTGCATCACAGATCACTGTGCTCTTTCTGTAACTATTCCATTTTGTTCTTCCTCTTCTTCTTCGTCGGCTTAGGTGTCTAATCGCCCATTTTAAAGTCAAACAGATAAATAATAAGATAATAATTAACGGTGAAAGAAATCAACAGATATGTTTCCCCACATGCTTCTGATCACAGGCTCAGAATCACCTTTAATATCTTCTTCAGGAGTTTATCCATTTATTTTTCCCGGCTTTGGCTTTGAATACCTCTGATCGTCATCAGGCGTGCTAACTTATGGTTAGCTCGTTTAGCCCGTGGGGGCCTCGCAAAACACGGGCATGGATTAATTAGGCACCAGCTGGCTTGAGAATAATGAATAAAGCAAGAGGTGACTCCGGCAATGCGACTGACCCGACCTGACTCTGGGGTGCTGATAGTTCCTCCAACACCATTGTACTCGCTGAGGAGAGGAGAGACTGATCGCCAGGCATTAGGCCCAGCAAGATTAATCCTTGTGAGAGCAGCCTCTCCCGACCAAACTAACCCAATTTGAGGAAGAGATCCGCTTTCTAAACAGACCTTTCTACTAGAAAGCAGGGCCAGACGTTGCCAGTTCGACTGCTCCACAGGAGGTTATTCTAGAATATTTCATACATCAACTCTCAGGATTCTGTGAAGGAAGCTGCAGTATTCATATTCAAGCGAACATCCTCATGCACGTCAACTTCTTGTACCAAAAAAAAGTACAGCGGCACTTGGTAAATAATTTATCAGCTTAGGAGGTACACTGCAGTTTAAACAGGTGGATTTTAGCAGCCTCACAAATACTTTTACAGCTAACCTTCTGTCCCCAGTAAGGAACGTTTCGCTGTGCACATAACATGCTCAGTTTTAAAATTTACTTCCATTATTAAATATTCAGCAGCAGTACAGTCACTGAATTTCTGTCAGCATGGAACCATTCCCTGCTGGGCCATATTTCCGCTGGGACTCAAATACAGGACGGACTTTGCAAAGGTATCACTGTGAAACTGCAATAGTTAAATGTCTATATAAATGTGTTATTAACAAACTGCAGGGCATGAAGAGATATGCTGAATTTGTGATAGCCAGGTCAAAATCAAAATAATCTAATAAGAAAAAGAGTACAAAGTAGATAAAATACAGGGGATGCAGTACACTAGCATCAACTTTGGATGCAGTTTGATTAAAATAATTAATATGGTTCTCTTGTATTGTGCAACACACCACACCGACAGGGTATTCAGGGCAACCATGTTTATTCCGAGAGACTACAGGAGAAGTCGAAAGCCGGGCAGGGGTCGATGTCGAGAGCCGTCCAATCCGTGCGTCTAATGCCCTGCCGTATTCTGTGAGACAAGGCGAGAATCCAAAAGCCAGGGCTCTAGAAGACGAGAGATCCGTCCGAGGACACAGACGAACAACACTGGGGAACACAAAAATCGTTGTAAGGCTGGACACTGGATCAGGTATCCCCCTTAAGAGAAGGCTAACACTGATTGGAGCCAGTTTGGCGTGCCGTCACCAGCATCAAAGTTTCATCGTACGGTGTTCAGTCTGAGCCATCAGATCTGTTCAACATCTGGAAAAGTCAACTGTCCCTGGTATATATATAAAAAAAACTTTGAACACAGCAGAAAAAGTGAGTGCTGAGAATCTTGCACCGTCAGCGGAGGCTGAAGGACAGAGGCCCGCAAATTGAAAGTGGCAGCAGCCAAGTTTGGCTGGGAACAGAGGGAGGTTACCGTAGGCAGCGGGAGCGTAACGGGAGTTTCTTAGAAGCGTAGTTGAGCACCAGTCATTCCTTTGATATTATATACCTCAAGTTTTTGAGGTACCTTATCAAGCGACACCTAAACGATTCTTTAGTCGCCCAAGATGATGGCCGTGCCGCTTATAGAGTCAGGCAGCCATTGTGCATAAGTCTGATTGGCCTGCCCATATCATTCAGGACACTGTATACCAAGTAAGGATTTACATGAGTTGGCATTGCGTACTTGGAGAGGTTCCTGTATATAAATACAGATATCCATCGACTTGCCTCTGCATTTGGGACCAGGACCTGTGGATGCAAGTCAATTTGGGTGTCTGGTATAAGGGAGAGGCAAGACAATAAGTTCAGTACTGTAAGAATGACACAGTACTCTATACCAAATAATAATATAAATATAAAATCACAGTACTAAAAATTAAAAAGAAAAAATATGGCACGAATTGCACTGTGAAATGAAAAGATACGTGCGTAGCCAATGACGGGAGCTGAGAAAGAAAACGATGCTCGAAGCGGCAGAGAAATACGGCGGTACCTCAGCACTCAAACTAATGAGAACTCTAATTTCTTAAAAGACGAACCAACCAGTTCGAAAAAATAAATGACATAGAACTCGATCTGAGTCTGAGTCGAACCATGAACGCAGAGCTAAGATAACTTGTACGGCGGAGAAATGGGTCGCGGTACGTCTCTCGGCGGAAACGAAGGGAAACGTTTCAGTCTCAGAGTCGCATTCGCTGTGAGAGCATGGTGCATGTTTACACTAGACCAGGGGTCTCAAATTGCAATGCTGAAGGACCAGAGCACTACACAGGTTTTGATCCACCCTCATTTAACACACCTGATTCAACTCATTGTGCTAATTACCACACAGTTCTGGAGCTGAATCATTTGTGGTGGAACAGAGAGAGAACTAAGCTACACAGGCCTCCGACCTTCCAGGACTGGAATTTGAGACCCCTGCACTAGATGAATACATATATTTTCACAGTAAAAATACATTTAGACTATGACAGACAGTAACAGTAATTATTACATAATAAAATTCATTAAAAAATAGAGATTTCTTATAAATTATTTTAATAGCATTAATAATAAAGCATGAATACAAGTAATTATACTAATATTATCGTGCCGAGCTGGACGGAACGGCGACAAAGGCGCAGACGTCAGGGTATGGGGGAATCCGGGGTTTAATTACAGGTAAGGCAGGGAAACCGCAGATGGACAATACAATGACTACAGAGGACTAATGACAACAAGCAGAAGCAGCTGATCATACGGGGTTAACGAGGGGGCGTGGCACATGGAAGGCACGGACGATCGGGGCAGGAGACATTGTTTGGATACATTTATTTTCTTATTAAAATTACAAATTACTGTTTTGATAAATGTGCTTAGATGGAATTAGTACAGTATATGCTCTTCTTGTTTTATCCGGTTCATTGTAAATGCTAAAAAAAAATATATATATATGCAGCTGCCATCTTTTGGGGCCAGGAACCGATTAATTGGTTTTCCATTATTTCTTATGGGGAAAATTTGATCAGAACTCGAACTTTTTAGGATTTGAACCCGAGTTCGGAACGGATTAAGTTTGAGTTCCGAGGTACAACTTTTATTGTACAGCACAGTGAGCTTCCACATAAGAAGATATTTAGCAGGTACTGTATTTGTATTACATCTGGCTGTTAAATCTATCCACATTGCTAAGCGACGCGCGCTAACACCCTGCTGTGTCTGCTTTCAGGAGTCTCTGAGCCAGTGCATATTATTTACCGTGAACCTCGGATGTAAATGGTATGAGCTGTGATTCAATAGCACCAAAGCCAGTGGATACCTGTGTTCACAAGGGCAGGAACTCATGTTAATTCTTTATGGATATTTAGCGCACAGGCATCACAGACTTATTATCAGATACCCACCCCCTGTTAGAGATTAGGTGTTATACGCGGTTAATTCCCCACTGGTTCAGGGATGACAGTCCCTGTTTTGTAGCTCTGTAGTGTCACTGCCTTTCTGCTTCTGGGTGAGTGCTGCTCTTGATTGGCTTGAGATGATATAAAGGCAGCATGGCCCAATGAGGAAAAGGCATGTCAGAGGTCAAACAGACAGTTTGGGCGGGCACCACGCTGTGACATTCAGGTTAAACCCCCCCTCACACACACACACATCCACATGCCCCCATCCATTCCAACACCACCCCCCCTCCCCCCAAATGGGTTGATATAAAATTCAGAGCATGGAGCAAGCCGAGCTTGCATCGCCAACTGATTAAATAAAAGGAAGAACAGCAATTTGTTCCTGTGCTCACCCCCAGCCCCCACCCCCTCCACTGTGTGGCCTCCTCGTCTGTCAGTTCCTGCTGGCGCCCCGCTCCGGCTTAATGTGCGCCTTTTCTTGAAAGACGTGACCCGATTATGGAAGAGGTGCCGATCTGTTCTGCCTCTCCCGTGGCTCCACCTCCTTCTGTCCGTCTTTGGGAACACTGCGCTCCAGATCCACCTCTCTAGTCTTAAAACGCACCGTCGTGATCCATGTGAGTGGACACTTCCTGGTTTCACTCTCGCAAAGTCCAAAGTGTTTCATGCAGGTTTCAGTTTTGCCTAAAGATTACAGTGTCTTTCCTTACAGATTCTCTTCCTCCCTATAAAAAGGGGAGCGGTATGATCAGATCACATATGATCAGATTTTTTCCTGGTTCAAATCCCGGGGTCAGCAGAGTGATGTCACTGTTGGACCCTGAGTAAAGGCCCTTAACCTTGAATTGTTCCAGTCCAAACGTACAAATCCCCTCCCTCCCCCTTAACCCGTAAAGCAGGCGGGGCTCTGATGTCCAGCACAAACTCGGCTTCAGAGACCCGTCTCAGTCAATTATTCACCCTTTGACATTTCGGGCTGCCGTCTGTCGAAATAAGCTGGACTCCCCGAATCCACCACCGCCCATATCCGTCTGGCTGAGCTCTGAATTCATTTGACTCAATTGACATCTTAATTGAATACGTTTTAAAATTCAAATCGTGGGACCAAACGACTTACTGGAGGATTCTGTATTTCGCTGCCTTTAAAACTAATGTGCATATCCGCGTTTTTATCACATAGAACACTAAGATATCAGGCTATACTCTGCTGATATGATTAATCTGGATTTATTCATAGTTATAAGCAGTGTGAAATTCAAACCATGAGCTATTGAAGTGTTTGGTTTGTATATCCTCTATGTCCTAAAGCATAGTAACAGGTGTGGTGACTCACCCTATTTAATGAGTATGATTATTCCATTTAAATACATGCCATTCCCTGATTGTCTTTTCCCAGTTTTTCCTCCACCACTTCAAATTAAGACATCCTTTATTCCTTGTCAGATGCTGCGTGTGGAATAAATGATTCCTAGATCTAGCCTGGATCTACACTGGATCTTGAGTAATATTTGCCTAGGATAGATCTAGTCTAAATACGCCTCTTCCCAAGCCGAGACGCAGGTGTGGCGTTTGCTCTGCCAGTTCTTTGAGCTGAGGTGAAATCCACCACATACATGTGTTGTATGCTAACCCCAAGGCATAGCACCAGGTTATAAGCTCACATTTCCTGACGTCCTTTGACAGGTGATGTGTTCTCCTTCCCGGTACTTCAAAAAGAGTTTCTATTACACACACCTCCACTGGTAAAGCTGATTGCCAGGAGAATGCGATTAAAGAATCTCGTGCTGAGTTCTCGCAAAAAAATTTGGTGCCGATTCAACGTAATGCCTGTGAATCTGCTCTCAGCCGGGATGGAGCAGTCAAGCCGACGCCCCTCTGCTTACGCGGGGTGAGGAAAGCACAGCAAATCTCCCCCATCTTCTCCGCGGACCGCTCCGCCACTGTCGTAGGACACGGGCTGGAAACCCTGTGCCGTACCAGAGAGCCTCGATTGAAAAGTCAGTTCTATTTGGCTACTTGGCCGCCGTGGATGATCTCTGCTTTCTCGCCAGTGGCAGACAAAGCCGGTAGGCGTCAAGCTCCTGCGCGACCCGCCGAGGTCTTTGAAGCCGCCGTCCAGCATTTACTATAGCACTGACTCTTTGCGGAGCCTGTGGAAGAGAGAGACAGGCTTCCGTTCCGCATTCGGTAAACAGAACCTGGCTTGTGGCGAACAGTTGCCTTTCATGTGCGCCGTCTTCCTCACAGATTGGGAGCCAAGAGACGGGGTTGGGGAGGAAAATAAGAAAGAACAGAGGAACACCTTTTGGGGGGTTGCAGGGAACAAAAAAGTATGAAAACAAAGTTAGGGAGGTTTGCCTAACTTCTATCAGAAAGCAATTTCTCATTTACTGGGAGAAGAAAGGGAGATGTTTATGGAGGAATGGAAAATCAGGAGCTTTACACTCGGAAAATGCACTATGAAATCCAGTCAGCTATGGAGGTAGTGCCCCCCCTCCCCCCAAAGTATCAGGACTGTTGGTTAATATTTCCTTTTAAAGAGATTGCGGTGGTCCACATCCACACAGTAACACACGCAGGCATGCACACGCGCACACACACACACAAAGACATCATGCGCACACACACACAGACAGGCACACTGTTATGAATCAGATTCCTGTACGAGTCAGGGGTCAGAACTGCGAGCGCGTTTGTTGTGTCGCTGATTAATTTGTTTACTTTTTAATTAGCTGTCATAAGAGTCCCCGCTGGCCTCTCCACACGCTTGTCAGAGGTGTGATGTGTATACTGTGTATAAGGAAATCATCTATCCAAAGAACGGTCCCTGTCACGTGACACATAGATGATGGGTTTCTGTACGTCAAACTGGGTCACCTGGCACCGAGAAGCAGCACCGCTCACAGGCTCTGGTCCTCAGTCGGCAACAGGGACCGGTGCTCTTGGAAGCCACACCTGTTTTCCGGAAAGCAGAAATGGTCGTTCCTGACACTCCCCCGACAGTGTGGCCTTCTCGTCCAGTCAAAAAATTGGTTCTGGGGCTCGTAGACTTATGGCTGCGGTTGTTAGTAAAGCCACACAGATTTATGGCACCGACCCTGAATGGAAGCTGCATGTAAAGCCAGTAATTTCTGGTGAGGTTTCAGCTGATTAGAAGGAATAACAAGGTAAATAAAGCGGAATGAATCCGGCCTGCTTTGCTCTCGATCTGGCAGCCAGACGTGGCCGCTAATTGAGAAGCTAACAGGGGCTCACATCCCATTTGGCTGCAGGATGTAAGCGAATCCCTCTCTATTTGTCTGGTGCAGGCACCCATCCCAGGATATACTTACTCCCACTTTAAGCACCGCCCCCTCCCCCAAACTTCTGATCCGTGATTGGCCATCGAGTGCGTCTCTTTGCCGATTGGTCAGGACCGTTCACTTGACCACCTTCTTAGTGACAATTGCCACATTGCTTTTGAATCACCCTTCTTCTGAGGTGCTAATTGCTTTTTCATAGTGGATGCACTTTCTGGCAGCTCCTTGTACCTGATGCTGCAATGTAAGACCCTGTGTTCTTAATCATCCTGTTTCCAACTACGAGAACCAGACATAACTAGACTCTTTATACACGCTGGTGGATAATCTACCCTGTTGAGGGTGCTCACTCGCTCTCTTTAGGGAAATGTATAGGTAAAAAAAAGTCATGGCTCCCAGACACGGACATATGCGCAGGTAACCATGGTAACCTCAGTACCATTAGAGTACCTGCTGGCGGGGATCTCTGTGATGCTGCCTGTGATGTGTAGGATGCTATATGAACCACGATGTGTAGGGCGCTATATAAATCATCCTCTATGGGGTGCTATATAAACATGTTGTGCAGGGCGAACAAAATAGAGTAAGATAACCTAGGATGTGATGAAACGGATAGAATCATTCGTGTTCTTAATGGAGGAATGGGAAGAAAACTAGTTGACATGGAAATCTAAGCCATTTCCTACTCAAAATGACACCCTGGACTCCTTTGTCAAAAGCTCACTCACTCTGCTGCCGCATCGGAAATTTACAGCGGGAGTCTGAAGAGGGGTCATATATAGTTCCGTGTAACGGGCTCCTTTTGGAACTCAAGCCATGAAGAGGGTGCCGTATGCTTCTTTGCATGACTGTCTTTGGCTGAACCTCGTTCGTGAATTTATCATGGAAGCCAAGCGCTGGATCTGCTCTGGGCCGTAAAACAAGCCCTTTTCAAAGACATCCTTATTCACTGCTCACAAGCCCTCACTGGGGCTGACGCTGAGCTGTGCAGCTGTTGTTACTGGGGTAATGTACAGCCCGGGGAAGCCTTTCCTGGCTCCCTCGCTTGGTGGGTGAGTCTCCCTGCTCCCCGCTGTTGTTATTTTCGCACTCGTGGTCCTCCTGTTAGCTTTAACGAGCCTGGACATTCTCCTCTGACCTCTTTCATTATTCCCCTGACTTTGTGCTTTTCCTTCATCACAGGACCTCTGTAAACTCGACACACTGTTGCGCGAATCCCGGGGTGGAGGCTGTTTCCGACACGCCGCAGCCACTGGGACTGGAACCAACAATTGAGCCACATCCATTGTCACATAGATCTTAGTCATTCTAACTATGGTACCTGGACCCCTGCCCCTCTCTGTGTGCTGTATGTGCTCTGCTTGTACCCTTGTGATTTGCCGTTTGGGGGAGTTGGCTCTTTTGTGTCGACGAGCAGGGTTACCTGATTAACCCAGACAGTAAGGGAGTTTTTATAAAACTCAAGTCAAGTTTGAAGCACGACTCAGTGGGTGTGTGTAATAGAAACTCCATCCCAGGTTTAATCTAATCCTGTAAGGCATTTTTCTCAGGCTATTACTTACCCAGGGGAGACAAATCTGAATATTTTTTTCCCTCCAAAAGTCAGCTCTGTGAATATTGTCCGGCTTCCCCCTGACTGTATGGGTGCTGCTCAGCGCTGCAACGCTGCCTTTTAATAATGTATAAACTGTTGAAGTCTTCCTTGGGGAAGACTTGACGGGCGTCCGAGGCGCGTGAATGGTCCGTTATCCGCCCCTACTCTTTGGTGAATCCAAACCCTGTGGGATGCTGGGGAGAGGGTTCCTGGGGGGATAATGAGAGGGTTGTTATTAAGTCAGAGGGGGGGCTTGTTTCCATATTCCCTCGAGGGAGGGGTTTGGGAACGAGGAAGGGAAATGCCCGCTTGTGTTAGGGAGCAGCTAGCATATGCTGTTGCCACACTTCTTAAACCTCTTAGCATCCACTGTTTCATTTATTACCTCGATTGCTGTCTTGTTCTTCATCACCATTTTCTAAGCGGGACCCCTGGCTGTCCACATTCTTGTTCCATTGCTATTCCGAGCACAACTGAACCAAAGAATAAAGATCAAGCTAAACAATCTAAAATTAATTAACGATATAGAACAGATACCTGGTGCAGGTGAGCTGGGAGGCAACAAGAATGTGTTTTTCTTAAGACCGAACGACTGCCTTAAGAATCCCTGGCCTGATGTGATATATAGAGTTGGGGGGGCAATGAGCCCCAAGTTCAAGCCATCATTTGATCATTTGGATCATGATGAAAGGTGCAAGGCAAACAGCCTCAGCCTTCACAGCTGGAAGTGAAGTTTTTTTTTTAGACAGGAGTATGACAACTATGTAAGACATTGCAAAATGTGATTGTAACTGAATCTTTTTGCTAACTAATACATTGCCAAATGTTTAGTGACAGTTTATTAATAATTTAGAATCTGAACCCTTTCCGAAGTGCGGAGAATATCCAGCCTTCCGTTAAATGTTAGCAGAAGACGTTAAGAACCAGGAAGGAAACACTGGTGTCTGGCTCATCTGCAAGAAAATTGTTCTTCTGCTTTACAAAGTGGAGCTAGACGTGCTAGAGACTGGAGTGTTTGTTCTGTCGGGCTGTGGTTCAGGATAAGAGGGTCTAATCTGCCTGTGTGCGTGTATCTGTGTGTCTGTGCCTGTGTATGTCCCTTCCACGATTCAGGCATCATCCGGACAGCCCTGGCCAACATGGACCGGGAGGCAAGGGAGCACTATGCTGTCGTCATCCAGGCCAAGGACATGGCGGGCCAGGTTGGAGGACTGTCTGGGTCCACCACCGTCAACATCACGCTCACAGACGTCAATGACAATCCGCCCAGGTTCCCTCAAAGTACGCACTCTGCCTCAGACGCCGCTGTCTTTAAATGCCCCACTATGTCACTAATACACTGTATTTATCCTAATGTAGACCGTTGTTGAAATGTAAGGTGCACTTCAAGCATTGACCTATAGGAGTGCTGCTTCAACCTTTTTACATCATTAATATGGATAAATGTAGACGTCATCTATCCTTTGGGTCGGACAGGAACTACACGTCATTAGAGATTCAGAGCAGCTTCTGACCTTTGGGGTGTTACCCGGGAGAGACGGGAAGTTACATAATGAGTTCCCCTCCAACCCCACGTGAAATTTAGTTTTGTTTATTGCAGAACTCCGGAATACGAATGCGGTGTTTGAGGTAGCGCCAGTGGTCAAATGTATCCCCGCATCAAAGGTCTGTGCAAACTCCGGTTTGCTCATTCCTCGTTGCCGCTGATGGATTTTTCCCAAAAGGGTGCATCGCACACGCTCCAGTGGATATTTTCAGTGTCTAGTGATCCCCAAATTAAATTTGTGTTCGGGTTTCCCCGCCAGAAAACTACCAGCTGTACGTACCTGAATCGGCCCAGGTGGGGAGGCCTGTGGGAAAGATCAAAGCCAGCGATGAGGACCTGGGTATCAACGCGGAGATCAAGTACAGCATCACCAACGCAGACGGGGCCTCCGTCTTCTCCGTCTCCACGGACAGAGACACCCGAGAGGGCATCATCTCACTGAAGAAGGTGCTTCACTTCCCATCATTCCTCCTTCCTAAAAGCCATTTAAATGAGTGTCAGTAGATTCTGTAATTTCAGTTTGATGTCACAGGACCGGACAATTAACCATCGCGCCCCCTATTGTCTACTACCACACACTGTACCTGTGATCGGATTTACCACGCAAACCTAGACTCTCTGTTTCCCCAGACTGTAAAATTTTTTTGTCTCGATTGTTTTTTTAGAACAAAAGAATAGATCATTATCATTTAATAGATCTCGTGGGAACTCGGGATGAGCGTCTGAGCTCCTTTGAAAAAAGCCAATTTGAGCAAACACCTCGCACTACAGTTACAAGCGTTAATTTTTCTGCCAGCATCCTGGACATGGGCTGAATGCCGTCACAGAGATTTTGGGTGTGCCTCCCTGGGCCAGGTGCCTTTGTGAGGGAAAAGCACAGGGAGCCAGCGAATCATTTGCTATAAAACAATATGGCTGCCGTACAGTTCTCAAAACTCACACCATGGTAACGGCTAGCAACCGCTAATAGATTCAACAGCCTTATTTAAGATTTCTACAGCTGGATTGACACCTGTGTTCTCTTTATGTAGCCCCTTAATTATGAAAAGAAGAAAATGTACACGCTGCACCTAGAGGGCGCCAACACACACCTGGACCCCCGCTTCTCATACCTGGGGCCCTTCAAGGACACGGCGACGCTGAAGATCACCGTGGGAGATGTAGATGAGCCACCGGTCTTCTCTCTGGACCACTACATAATGGACGTGTACGAAAATGCCCCCGCGGGGACTGAGGTGGGCGCAGTCATGGCCCGGGACCCAGACGGCACCGGCAGCGCTATCAGGTAGCAGGGCCCGGCTCAGGTTTGGACTGCGACCCGCAGGGGCGGTTCTTGGTGGGGAGCACAAGTGGGGCCATGATTCATACAGAGGGACCGATCTTATCATTAGCCAATGAAATGTTTTGAATTGGTGAGTGACAGGAGTGGGGCACTACAAGGGCCAATCAAGTTTTAGCTGAGGGTTTTGCCCCTGTGGCCCTATCCCTGTTTACTTGTTAACCTGGAGACAGGACCATTTTAAGTGTGGTTGCCAGAGCACAGACACAAGTACGCAATGAAAGCACACTATACAGAAAGGAAACTACACACGACACCCAGCCTCCCAGCTCATCGATTACACAGTAGGAGGAAGCAGCAGACCGGGAGAAACAGGCTGCCTCAGAATGGCAGGGAATTAAGCCACGCCCCCTACGAGGAAGACATCCTTGATTATCTCTGGCAGCTCACTGTCTCCGGCTGCCATTTGTTCGGCGAATGAAGCGAAAGTGCCGGTGCTGATTAATCTAATGGACAGACAGCCGGGAGATTGAAGTGTTTCCACTCTGTCCGAAACAACTCAATCAGCACGTGGCCGTCACCGGACTTAATGGAGGCGAGGATGATCGATTCACCTCCCCCAGAAATAGGGGATGTTCATGGCCATTTGGGACGCAATTGGGGGCACAATTTGGTGGGAATACAGTAAATTGGGAGGTGGGGGTTCAAATAAGAGAGGAAGGAGGATAATGACTGACTGACATGGGGACTTTAAGCTGAATGAATGGATCGCTGGTTAATAAAGGAGCCATCTGCGTATAAATAGGTAGCAGGTGCCCCCCCCCATCCCATCTGTTAGCGATCACGCCAGGCAGACAGCACCTCCCGCTTGGATCATGTCCACCTGAACCGGGAGGTGAGTGTGCTGGCACCATCCCCAGGCTGGCAGCGGATCGCGTAGGAGACAGGCTCCCACCTGCTGCTTTGATCCATCAGGGCTTTGACCCTCTGTGGAGGCTGACGGAAACTTGTAAACAAAGTAGGATGTGGGTAGCATGTAGGGTGGAGGCTCACGCCGAAGCCCAAAGATGCTTCGTCATTACCTATGTGGGCTCAGCCGCTGCACCCTTGAGAATGACTCCTTGAGTTACTGCAGTAAAATCTGCAGCTGTATGAACTGAGGTGGTGTTAGTGCCCGAGATCGGTATGCTGCTGGTTCAAATCCCAGGGTCATCGGAGTGATGTCACCGTTGGGCCCCCGACAAAGGCCCTTAAACCCTAATTGCTCCAGGGACTGGCAAACCTTGCTTTCTCTCAAAAATATTCAGCACTTTGGATAAAAGTGTCTGCTGGTTAAATTGATGTTCCCCAAAAACATGTTAAGGTGAACATTTGACAAATTGTACTTGCGTGTGTGAATGGTGTGTTAGTGTCGTGAGTCGGCACCTTGTCTTGTGTTATTCCCTGCCGTGTGGCCATAGATTCTAGGATTGACTCCAGACACCCGCAACCCTGCATAGGTTCGGCGGGTATAGAAAATGGATGGATCAAATATTATTGGAAGAAGCCTCAGTGCTATGCCATAAATAAGGATCTTGTATAATCCGCCCTGTGTCCTCTGTATGACCTTGACAGCTAGCTTGTGTATTCTAGTCATAGCCTCCTAGCTTTGCAGCGTTCCTATGCCGGCAGTATGGAGAGTCCGATAAGTGCCGCCTTATTAACCCCAGGAAATCCGCAGAATTCCAGTTGATGCCTGCCAGAATCCAGCCGTTTAAATAAACATTTCTACATTGTCATGGTCTTGCCACCGAGGTTGAAGCACGGTGGTGTTCAGCCTTAGGGCCCGCGGCTGAAGCACGGTGGTGTTCAGCCTTAGGGCCCACGACTGAAACATGCTGGTGTTCAGCCTTAGGGCCTGCGACTGAAGCACGTGGTGTTCAGACTTATGGCCCTCGAATGAAGCACGGTGGTGTTCAGCCTTATGGCCCACGGCTAAAGCACGGTGGTGTTCAGCCTTATGGCCCACGGCTAAAGCACGGTGGTGTTCAGCCTTAGGGCCCACGACTGAAACATGCTGGTGTTCAGCCTTAGGGCCTGCGATTGAAGCACGTGGTGTTCAGCCTTATGGCCCGCGGCTGGGCGGCTGTTTCTCTGTGTCACTGCCACGCGTGTAACTTAAACTGTCCCTCCGCTCCCACCCCAGGTATTTTATTGACCGTGACCAGCGTGGTCATGAATACTTCAACATCGACGCCCACAGTGGGGTCATAAAAACCACACAGAGCCTGGACCGCGAGGAAATAGCCTGGCATAACATCACTGTCATTACCTCGGAGGTTGGTGAGTACATCAAATCTTTTTATATATTGCAATTGAAAATCAAATATACAAAAAAGGCGAAGTCCTTCACAACAAAGGCTATCTGCTGCGGGCGTGGGGTGGGGAGGTACGGTATGTGTTTACATAATGTTTGGATAGAGAGTTATATGTGACCAATCAGGTAGCCTGCGGTCAGTCCAAAAGCCACAGATTGATGCTGAAGGTGGGGGTAGCTGGATTGATTTTTCTTGTCTGCTCCTCAGATATTTATGTAAACAATTACTCGATTCTTAGGGTCTTTTTCGCAGACCTAATGGCTGATAATGTTGTACGCGGTGTGCATGACTCGTCTCAAAGAGAACCCCCCCCCGAGATACCTTTAATGACTGAGCTGAGGCCGGGGGTACAACAAAATACTCAATCAGACAAAACGCACGCGCATGATTGGCTCCAGGATACATCAAGCAGTCTCATGCTTTTCCGGCTACAAGTCTACCGAAGTGAAAAGGAAATGTCAGGAACTGTCTTCTGTCTCAAGCAGGTGTTATTTGGGGGGGTGGGGGGGGGGGGGAGAAAAGTTTCTTTTTAATGGGGGAGGAAAGTTAAAGTACGGCTGGAGCTCCAGCAGCCAAACGAGAGCGATCGCGGCGGGGCGAGCACATAGCGGGAAAATGTCAGCCTAATTGGTGCGACGCCATTAGTTGCCATGGTAATAGTTTGTTACAGAAAGGTCCATACGTGGAGGTCGTTAGCCTTTGGTCCAGCGACAGAGTGGACTCCTAACGACCTCGATGATAGGTCTGCTTGCGCTGGCCCCATGATGTCACGGACGGGATGAAAATGTCATGCCTGGGTATTGCGGGGCCAACGGGGCCCTACGTAGCCGCCCACAGCAAAACTCTAGCTGGTCGTCGAACACAGGGATCTGGAGATGTGTCATTTATTCATAGGGAGTGTCATGCTTCCATTAGCGCTTGGTGGAATGGCGCTAACAGGCTGCTGCACCTGGTCAAGCAGCCCCGACGTCTGCTGTCTGGGGACTGGACTACTTCAAGGAGAGTTTTCAGCTCCCGTGACTCATAGCTGCTTAAGCCTACACACTTGTTTGTTGAATGCAAAGGTATGGCAGGATGTGTAAAGCAAAGTCATCTGTAATCTGGAGGAGAGTTTCTGCATTTCCCTAACGGTCGAAGGGATCCCCAGTGAATCTAGGATTATTTTGTTCAGTTTTGGACAGGGCTAATGCAGTGAAAAACTGCATTGAAACCTGTGACATTTCCTGTGACATTTCCTGCCATCTGATTGGCTCTCGAGTGGCTCAGGAAGTGATGTCCTTGAACCAGGTGTTACCAGGGAGGTGCATCCTCTCTCCTGGGTCATTTTAGTGGAGATGTGAGCCCCTGAGCTATTTAAATAGCTTTAGTGGGAAACCATCAGCCCTGGACATAAAGTCTGAGTGCTACCCATACATTTCCTGCTGTGTGGTGAATAATCTGAGATAACAGAGAGAGAGAGGCAGGTATATATTAGCTCAGATCTTTTACAGCCTTCTTACTGTATAGAACATATATGATGATACAGCAGGTGACATTGCAGGGGTCCCCGGGGGCAGCATGACCAGCGGACAAAGCAGGACGTCAGAGAGCTTTATCATTATTGATTTAACGCTATAACCTGTCACAATGGGTCAACTGTGTGGTGCTCTTACACGTTGAACCTGACCTGTTTTCATTACATTACATTTCTTTAGCAACATTCGCTGGCTGCTAGGATTTTATTAGCAGTGCTGCTAACCGCTGAAATTTCATTCGCAGTGATGCAAGCCACTAGGATTTCACTAGCAACGATGCTAGCCACTGGGGTTTCACTAGCAGCGATGCTAGCCACTGGGGTTTCACTAGCAGCGATGCTAGCCACTGGGGTTTCACTAGCAGCGATTCTAGCTACTGGGGTTTTATTAGCAGCAATGCTATCGTTCAATCTAATTGGCAACATAGGCTGATTGTGTAAGCCGCACAGCTGCTCAGAGTGCCCCCTGTCTTCCCCATAGATAACCCCAGCCATGTCAGTCACGTTCCCGTCATGGTGCAGGTGCTAGATGTCAACGACAATCCACCGGAGGTCGCCACCAACAGCGAGGTCATTGTGTGCGAGAGCTCCCGGCCTGGTCAGGTGAGGTCATACTCCACCCTCGTGCCCCCCAGCTTTCAACATTGTCCTCGGAAAGCCCCCAGCCACACACATGATCCTCGACAGGTTAGCCATTGCTAATTTGCTTAGCATCTGTGTCACTCTTCATTTTAATGGGCAGAACGGGAGGCCGGCGGATGGAGGGCTCCTTTGTTAGTTCAGGGGGTATTTCAAGAGCATCGTCATGGAGACAGTGATAGAGGGGGGGATTAACATATCAGTGCCTGCTCTTACTTATGGGTCAAATGTTCATACTTAGGAACTATACTTAGCTTATATATATGTATATATATAGTCACAGAAAAGATTTAGAGACCACAGCACACTTTTTGTTTTACTCATTTCTCAATTTATGAGTGTGTGTCTGTGAGTAATATGTATTTTTTTTTTTTGCAAACTGCAACTTCCCTGCTTCTCATTGATGAAGGGCATTTGCTTTGCTTTATAGGACTTCAGTCTTGCTTCTGGGAGCCTGATACGACCTGTCCTAACAGTGCACTTCACTCCTGCACTTAATGCTTCCCATTCCTCTTGAAGGTCACTTGATGTCAGCCTCTGATTCATGAGACACTGTTTGATATGTTTATGGTCTAGTTGCTGGTCATTCCCAGTGTCTCCTGCTTCACCTTGTTCCTGAGTACTGCTGTGTTTTTTTTTTTTGAGCCTGGAAGCAACCTGCTGCTCAGAGTAGCCTTCTGCCAGCAGAACCAGGATTAAACCAGGACTAACACTGCAGTTTCTTAAGAAATATGGAGTGGTCTCCATATTTGTTTTTTTCCAGAGCTGTGTGTATGTGTGTGCGTGCGTATGTGTGTGTGTAAGCATTAACACAAGTATTTCTGTTTATTGGGGGTAATTGGCACCCTCTCCTCTGCCAGGATTAATAACTGTACTGTTCCTCACTAACTGCAATTAGCATTCTGCTCAGGTAACATCTGAGGTACTCTGGAATGCAGACCATCAACCATTATGGATTGCTACTGTTCAAAGAGGACTAAAAGCACCTTAAAAAAGGGATTTAGCCCAGTACGTTGATTGATGCTGACAGACTCAAGTGACACTGCCAGTCATAGACACACAATCTATATGTGACTCGTAAAACAATGATCTGTGGAAGAAATATATTCATTGTGGTTTTTTTTTTTCTGACGGGAAAGTGGATTTTATTTTTTTGATTGAGAATCTGGAGGCTTCTCCAGTGCAAACCATCAGAAACAGTAGCTTCCAGAAACAGGAACCGTGTCTTGCTGATGAAAAACAAGTTACACAGCAGCCAAAACTGGCAATAAAAACTTAAGTTTTTTTTTTGTACGGCTTGGGAGCGTAACATCCTCCTTAGGCAACCTTTGGCTGACAAGCCAAGAAGGAAAAGCAGTTTTGTGGTACGATGGTTTCTGCGGAGGCTTTTTTTCCTCTTTGACACAGGGTGTGAAATCCTCCTTAAGCAGCTGCCGCAGAGAGGTGAAAACACTGATGTCTCTTTTTGTATCTCGCAAGCTGCTGCTGAAAACTTTTCATTGGGGAAGTGATGGATTATGATGCCCGGTCCTGGGAGGGGAGAGACACAGCTGGTGTGAGCAGACAGGCACTACCCGGGAGGGGGTGATGCAGTAGCCAGTTAGCTGAACTCCATGCATTCTAGTCCCTCTGCCGTCGCCCCCTGTTGGCCAAATAGCGATATTGTAGCCAGTCAAGTTGGTGACAGAAGAACAAGATCACAGACCTTAGGTTTGGAGACAAGGGGTGTAAGTGTTTCTTTTTTTTTTTAACCAAGGCTCACTCTGGTGGCATCTTCTGACAGGTGATCCAGACCATTGGTGCTGTGGACAAGGACGACTTTGCCAACGGATTCCGATTCTTCTTCTCGTTGCCATCGAACTTGCCCATCAATCCCAACTTCACACTCAGAGACAATGAAGGTACGGTGATTCAGACGATGGTGATGGCGATGTCGGTAAGGATGCTGAGGATGACAGTGCGGATGAGGAGGACGAAGATGATGATGGTGATGCTGATGTGACGTGATGGCGACGATGATGACAGTGGTGTTGGCGGTGATGATGATGTGGATGCAGGTGACAGTGATTGTAATTCTTGCTGCTGTTGGTGTGTTCAGTACTTGCAGTTAAAATCTTTATTGGGCTTCAGGATGAAGCCCAAGTTAAACTGCCTAATTAAACGTCTCGGATGTATATCAAATGCTTTCTAGAGGACAGCAAAACCTTCCCTCTGTCGTAACCATTCCGAGACCCTTTTAGCCACATATATAATTATGTAATTACGCAATTCCAGACCCTTCCTTCTGTATTGTACATGGTACATTTGGTGTGTGGCATACCGCTGATGTCAGACAACTTGTAGTGTGTTTTCTTGCCGTGGAGACTGGGTACAGGCAAAGCAGGGTATGGAAAGACTCTGTGAGTACTAAAATGGGGAGGGGAGTTTCTCCCCAGTCAGGAGGGGGGCCGAACATGATGCCATGTTGGTTTTAAGTCATTCGTTGGAGAAAGCCTTTATCCAAAGTGACATACAGTTCAAAGCAGGGACAGCCAGTCTCTGGAGTATTTGCGAATTGATGAAGATAATACTCTGGGCTTTGAACCAATGACCTTCAGATCGCAGGGTCCTAACCAGTCGAGTTACCGAGGTTATGTGTGCCACGCAGTGAGTCCTGTGCTTCCGGAAAGACTGAATGATGGACAGTCCTCCGGAGCTGCCTTTCCGGGGTTTATTACTCGCCGAGTAATGCAGTCGCAGAAAAGGCCAGTGCTGCCTGCCAGCCCACACCAGCCGTCCTCCCTGGCATCTCTAGCCGTGATCCATCTTGCAGAGGGTTACTTTGCCTGCCTGTCGTTTCCATCCATAATCAGTGATTGATTGTGTTTTTATTACCAGCCCGGGTGCCGCGTTTCAGCCGTTTATTGTGTTTCTGAAACCCGCCACGTATTGACGGAAACATAACGCAGTATCGACCCGGCCGCACCTTTGGCTGGACCTCCGCCGACTGCAAACCCGCCCCCCTCCCCCCACCCTCCGCATCCTGGCTCCTTCCCTCTAACAGACTGCAGCTTAATTCCCTCAAAAAGCAGCCCCCTACTCTATCCCAAACCTGGGGGGGGGGAGGGGCAATTGGCAGGATCCTCTGTGTGTTTGAAAATGGGGCTTTGGAGAAAGACCCTGTAAACAGGGAATGTACCAAAAGAAGTCAGAGAAGTGCATTGTGGGATGTGTATGACAGTTCTGCAACTCCTCTGAAGGAAACATTCGGCTTGGCGAATCACCCCCCCGCCCCCCCCACCACCACTCCAAGCATTTGTATACATGCAGTCATCATAATTTGTAGAGTCAGTCATGGCTTTTTTCACACTGCAAGGGGTGTGTTTTACTGGTACAGTATGTGCTTGTCTTTGTCTGGTATGAGCTGGTCTTGAGGTCTGCAGCCTGTGGCCCCTGGTGGTCATGGAGTGAAGTGCTTGGATGTCTGTACTTCTGTTCTCCCATGAATATGACTTGGGAAAGAATTTTGGGGTCATGTTCGTTTGCCAGTGCCTGGTTCAAATGAGGTTATCTGATTGGTTGATTTATGTCCCACCCCCCCCAGACAACACCGCGAGCATCGTGGCACGGCGCCGACGGTTCAGCCGCACAAGCCAGGAGTTATACCGTCTTGCGGTGGTGGTGAGGGACAGCGGTGAGCCGGTGTTGAGCAGCACGGGGACACTGACACTGCGCGTTTGTGCCTGCGGGGGCAGCGGCGCGGCGGCGCGCACCTGCCAGACGGGGGCCTTCCTGTCATCAGCCGGCCTCAGCACCGGGGCCCTCATCGCCATCCTGCTCTGCGTCGCCATCCTGCTGGGTAAGGTGGAACACGGACACGCACTGCTCCTCCTTGCATCCGGAATCTTCCGACGTGACCGAGCCAAACGAGCAGGAGTCCCAATATCCCAGCTCCTCTTTGTTATCCAGAACGCTACTCCGGATCGGCTAGAAGTGTGTGACTTCAGCCCATTTGCGTGAAAAGAAACAACATTAAAGTAATTCTCGGTTGCTCCAGCCAATCAGAACGAAGGGATATTTCAAACATATAATTGTAATCCAAAGCATGCGCCCGCCAACCCCCCC
>JAODKE010000088.1:22611705-22624099 GCA_026779605.1 Mormyrus hasselquistii
TTTAAGGCTTTATACTATGTATGATTACTAATGCTTTGTATTTTGGTTGCAAGTGATTTGCAAGCTCTTTAATAAAAACTTATCAAATGATTGGTGACAGTTATTAATAGCTAAGGATAGGACTGCATAATTAATTGTAAAAAATGCAATCTGGAGTCTCACCTCTACGCAATCTCATTTCTAAACGACAATGGCGCATTAGATTGCATCAGCTAAATCAAATCAAAACTACTTTTCCCCAGGGAGTCCCAAGTGTTCCATAATTCTTACTTTTGGTACTTTAACAAAGTATGAAAAATAAGGTACTTCAAAGGTGTTGATTTTCTACTGGCATAAGACAGTGGTACTGGTGTTGAGTATTTTGTACTGAATTGGAATAATGGCTGTAGGGTATTACAAACACCAACATCACATGTTATGCACATTCAATTCTCGTTTCCCAAGCCAGCTAGATTAAGATCAGGCTTTTTCTTAGCTTCAGTTTGGTACAGATACTATAGTGCGACGAGTTTCAGTCTCGCTAAAACATTTTTACTCTGTCATAGGAAAACATTTTTGCGAGTTTTGCAATTTTGATGATTATTCCTTTTCAGATATCTATTATGTGTTTAAAAATCGGTTTAAAGTTTTACTTCCATTGCTTTTGCCTGAGTGCTGCACGCGTTCTCTAAGACAATCATTATCATTTTCATCACTTTCATCACACCTAGACGAGTTTGTGAGAAATTTATGTTGAACCCTAGTATTTATTACAACAAAATGTATTGCAATACTTTCCAAATTTCCCAGTACCGTGCGGTCAAACTATATTATTTCAATTTTCTGTACCTTTTCTGAAGTGCTTACAATATCCATCCTTTTGCTGAGCTGGTGTGACTGGGATTAATTGCCGAAATGCAGTTTTCCTATTTTTCCAGCAGTGACCGCGAACAATGTTCCGGACGGTATTCCTACATCCCCAGCATTCCCGTGACGCCTATCTCTCTGCCGCCCACAGCCATCGTTGTGCTCTTCACAGCGCTCCGCAAGGGCAAGAAGGAGCCGCTGATCGTCTCGGAGGAGGATGTGCGGGAGAACGTGGTGACATATGATGACGAGGGCGGCGGTGAGGAGGACACGGAGGCCTTCGACATCCTGGCCCTGCGGAACCCGGCCGGCGCAGAGGAACTCAAGATCCGCAGGGACGTGCAGCCCGAGCGGGTATGGCGGGCAGTGGCGCGCGGGTCCCCCAGTCCCCCCGGCAGCGTGGCAGACGCAGTGGATGTGTGTGCCATGCTCTCCCGCCGCCTGGAGGAGGCTGATAACGACGCTAGCGTGCCACCCTACGACTCCCTGCAGACATACGCCTACGAGGGTCAGGGCTCGCCCTCCGACTCCATCAGCTCGCTGGGCTCGCTGGCCCCACCCTCGGACCTGGATTACAGCCACCTGGACCAATGGGGACCCGAGTTTCAGAAACTGGCGGAACTATATGGAGAAGACCAGCTGGATGGCGCCCCCTAGCGTGCGTCGCTGTACGAGCACCCCCACCCCCCCACCGCTGTTTAAAATAAAGAGAGAGCCTTTGCACCACCATGCCCATTTACTGTAAAAACAACAAACTGTCCTTTTTTGCCCAACTGGGGCCGGAGGAGTGGATTCAGATTTTCAAACAGGAATGAGAAAATTAATTGCGATTCTGGGAAAAAAAAAGATTTTTTCCCTGGTGTATATTTTTTATTGGTCAATAAAGTCTGTAAATTCCATAGAAGTGGTGAAATGTGATGCAAGGAGCAAATAATGGAGCCCCCCCACCCACCCACCCCCTTTCTGAGCTGGCGATAAGTGATAGCTTTTAGTAAGAGAACGAAGGTTAGAGAATAAAACGGCGATGATGGGAAAGAAGAAATTTGTTCCGTGTTGAGTAAAAAAAATTCAGTGACGAATTAACTGGATTAATGTTGTCCTGATGCAAAGGGGCCGTAGGCACATCTACTAGAGGTGGATTGAGCAAGCAGAATGCTCTGTGTGTGTATTGAGAAAATCCTGACTACAGCCACTAGGAGGAGCAGTGGTTGAAGGCCCCGATTGATTAGTGGAATGGGTTCGACTTGAGGGTAATCTGTGACTATCTGAAGGAAAACTGGAATCTGGTGGAGATGGTGACGGTGGCTCTGCGGTCGGGTCACTCTCACTCACCTCTACTGTCCCGATCAGTTAATTACGTCCCGAGTTCACAACCCGAGAAGCACTGATATCCGTGACCGTGTGGTAAGTCCGTTTGGTGGAGCTGAAAACAGAATCCATTTCCGGATAATTAAGCAACTCGCTGAAACATGTGGGGATGCTAGTCTCATTTTTTAAAATTAATTTATTCCTACATCCCTTTCTGAATAATTCACATACCTGCCCTTTTTATGCAGCTCTTTTCCCAGAGTCATTCTGAAACACCTTGACGCTGGACCTCAGCAGATGTTGTTCCACGGCACCAGAACACTAATGTTTGGCCTGCAATTAACTCTGTTGATCATTGTTTTGCAGGTTGTAGTACGACGTCCTGTGACTGACTGTCATCGGCTTTATTTCTGGATGTTTGCAAACTGTGACACAAAGACCTCTGAGCTGACCTTTTTTTTTTTAAATGAAAAAGCACCCCCCCCCCCCCAAGAAAGAAGTGTGACACCCGCAAGACACCAGCAGTGAGTTATAACTTTCACTATCTGTCTATCCATCTCCTCTGTAACCACTCCAGATCTCCAAACAGGGCACCAGGACTTTTCCAGCCATCATTCTGGTTTAATTTTGTTATTTTGCTTTGTTTTTTTTTTTTTACGTGGTGTTTTTGTTTAGCTATTTATTTCCCATTTGCTTGACTACTGAATATTCTGCAAAAATTATTATTCAGCCTGTCAGTCTGGAGCTGGAAGAATGAGGTGAGTCATTACTGTTTATTTTTTCTGTGTGTGTGGGGAGGAGGTTAAGTTTCTATTAAATTGTAGGGACCAAATGCCCGTTACATTGTAATAAAAAGCTGTTTTTTGGCATTGTGGGGACCATCTACAGAGATCTGTGAATCCATTCCAAAAAGTCAAAATTCCAAAAGTATTTCGTTTGGTTACTTTTGGTTAATCTTAGGGCTGGTTAGGGATTAAGGGTGTCATGTTGGGATTAGAGTTTTCCCCACAGAAATTAATCCCCACCAAAATATAATTACAAAGCTCTGTGTGTGTGTGTGTGTGTGTGTGTGTGTGTGTGTGTGTGTGTTTGTGTGAGCAGGGTTACCTATCCTTATGGGGACACAATTTCCACATAACGTGATAAATATCCATTTTTTTTCCCTTATGGGGACCAGGAAAAAAAAATCGGTGACTGCTATGAAAAAACTAAAAGTGCAAAACCATAAGTAACCATTTTGTTTGGTTACTTATGGTTATGGTTATGGCAGGGTAGGGGTTAAGGTCGTCATAGTTAGTGTTAGCATTTTTCCCTATTGAAATGAATGAGCGGTCCCCGTAAGGATATGCTTACCCTACATGTGCGTGCGTGCGTGTGTGTGTGTGTGTGTGTGTTGCTGTTTCCCTAACACTGGTGTTATAAATCTTGTCTAGGTGCATTTGTGTGTCACTCCCCAGAGTAATAGTGATGTTCACCACACTTACTCCTGGCTGGAATAAAATAAGTGTGATCCCCATTGATAGTGCCGTGTCACGCAGCGCTTAACCACAGCCAGGCCGGTGACGAACACCGGGTGGCACTCTCGTGATCCTGACTGTTAGCGCTACCATCCGTCAGACCCCAGAGAGAAGCCCCAAACGGAGAAGCTGAGACTGGTGAGTACTCAGAAAATGGGGAGGGTGGGCTGGTTTCTACTGGTACACGGGTGTAAGTGACTAAAAACCCACAGCTGACATAAACTGACTTATGTTGAAACGCTACGAAGTACTTTTCTGCTCTGCCGGGGTCCTGTAATAATTTCTAAATGATAACTGACGTCAGTAATATCTTACATTGCTAAAGCCACCATCAAGCCACCACTGCCGCTAAATGTTTAAGCGCCCCGTGTGATTGCAGGTTCGAATCCCCCACCAGCATGTCACCACTGAGGTACCCTGAGCAAGGTACCGTCCCTGGGTGCTGATTAGCCACCCCCTGCTATGTCACGATGTCACATATGGGTTAAATGCAGAGGACACATTTCGTTGTTGCGTGTTGTGGTGCGTTAGCAATGACGACTAATCACCTAATTCTGAAGTCCCAAAACTTGCAGTAGTGGGGTATCAGCCTGCTGAACCCATTATTATTATTATTTGTTTGTTTGTTTATTAATGGTGTCATTGCCTGAGTCATTTTGCATGCTCGCTCCCAGTATGCAGTGTGCTCAGTGAGTGTACAATAAGCCTTATTGCTGCGCTGTGATTGGTCACTACAAGTGGGCGGGGGTTTGGAACATGGGGGGGGGGGCGCAGTCTCAGATCCAACTCTG
This sequence comes from Mormyrus hasselquistii, assembly GCA_026779605.1. NCBI lineage: Eukaryota > Metazoa > Chordata > Actinopteri > Osteoglossiformes > Mormyridae > Mormyrus > Mormyrus hasselquistii. The sequence continues at coordinate 22,616,168 of JAODKE010000088.1, forward strand.
GCGACCTGCCTGACTAAACAGTCTAATTGATCCTTTTGTATGCCCCGACGTATTTCATTATGGGTGATTAAAAACCCCATTACAGCGGCGGGTCGGTTAGGGGGTAATAAATCTGCATCTAAGTAGCCCCCCCAGTGCACCGGGGGCCTGAGATGACAAACTAAGATCAGCCCCTTGTCAGCAGGAAGCGGGAGCTGTTCACGCAAGCCAGCATGGGATGGGAACAAGGCGGGTTTCAGTCTGCATATCCAGATCATGGATGATTTATTCATGGTGGAAAAAGGCTTTTGGCCGCAAACACACCACTGTTCAGTCTGGCCCATAATGCAGCTGCCCTTGGCATCTCCAAGTGCCACACACAGCCTGTTAGACATCCTAGTCCCTGTGCTGGGGGTCCGTGTGAAAAGTAGAGTTGTCTTCATCTTACTCAGCTCAATTTACACATGTGACTCTGTGTCGGGCAGTGAGTCCAAGCAGGTTATTTTCAAAGCTGTGCCCTGCTCTCATCATCTTTCCCTCCTGTTTTCCGTGAGTTTCCCAACACCGGATAACTACGTACACCAAACCAAAGGACGTAGAGTGCTCGTGATGAATATATAGCATTATTATCAGGAATGACTTATTTTTATTGGAATCTGACTGGCCTTTGATTAAAATAGAATTCACAGATCGACGATAAACAAAGACGCGGATGGAAACGTCTCATTTTCTCCTGTAGGGAGACGGTAAAGCAGGTGGCAGACGGCAGTCTGACACCATAAATGATTCAGCAGCCCTTGAATCATAAACGACCGTCACCGCTTATTCTCCTGCCTCCGGAAGCCTCAAGGACTCATCAGAAATGACAGGCATTAAACATTCATCCTTCTAATAAACGACAGCGAACGCCTCTCGGGGACCCTGTCCTTCTTCGGGCTTGTCGCCACGGCGTTCTGCGGCGTTCTCGGCCATTCGGGATGCGCAGAATGTCCATTATGCAAATATCTAGTTCTGCAATTAAGCCCTCGGAAGGTTATTGGTTCAAAACCAGCCCCTGGCAGAAATGCACACGCTGGATCTCCATGAGCAGGAGTTTGTCAGGGAGATGCGTCTGACGTGTCTGGAAGCTCACAGGAGACCTGCTGTGTCACCCTCATAACTACGGATCTCCCGCCTTTACGGACTTCGGTGTTCAAAGTCCCACAGCCGTTTAAGGTTAGTAAAGAGAGGAATTAAAAGCCGATGAAAGGCTTTCAGTGCCCCCGTCTGCAGCCTGCCTGAGAAGCGCAAACATGAAAATAAGTTAGCCAGAGAGATGTTGCTTTTATCTATCAATATTTTAATCCCAAGCAACTTGCACAGAGTATGTTTTGTTGCAAGGGCTTAGAATAAAAAAAATAAAAAAAAAAAGACAGGATGTTCCGAGCAACAAATCGTGTTTTTAACTGAGGTTTTGTTCCGAAATAGAATGAAAGTTAAAAGTTCCGTTTAAGCTGCAGCACGTTAGAGAGTGAGCGACTCCGTGTACTTAGTGCCTGATGGTTAAGGCAGATGTCAAAGAGGTGAGTTTATTTTCTTACAATATAACCCAGATCTGAGTGTCGCGGGGAGCCTGTTTTTGCCCTGCGGGACCTGGTGTATGAGGAGACGATAGCATGAAGGACCTGAAGCACACATGTACAAGAGCGGCAGCGAAACAGTCGGATCTTCAGAGCCACAGGAGGTGGATGGAGCATTGAATGAGGCAGTTTTAGTATCACCCTTATTAGTGAGCTCAGAGTGGCTGCAAAATTACTATTGTGTTTTCATTTCATTTTTTCCTTCATCGCTGATGCATAGTATGGTAAAGGGCACATTTCAGAGAGGTTTGTCGTAAACGCACGATTCTGCTGACCTCGAGTAGAAACAGTGCAGGTCCCAGCACCTTCTGCTTCGAGACTTCCAGCATTAGATCTTAGGAGGAGGATAGAAAGGAGATCACGTTAACAGAGACAGAACATAAAGGCATCTGGATCCAGTAAGTGATGGATGAGAGGAGCATTGATCTTTGAGGAGACAGGTCCTTGGCGAATGCAGTGATAGCATCCGGTTTCTATGGCGTCGGTCTCCATGGCTACATCAGCGCAACACCATTAATTCTGCTTGTCCAAACATTTGTATGCTAGAATTTCAGTGTCAATCAGGTGCTGTCTAGGTGAGCCTCTTAAACTGTCATCATTTAATATTTGTCTTTATTTATTTGTTCACTTCATATTCTGGCTGCTACTGTCTGAAAATCACGCTTATTCTGTTGTTTATGCAGTGTCAGTCAAAAGTTTGAACACACCCACCGAAGTTGGAATATTTTCTTGTATTTTTGTCTCTGGTATGTTTTTTTTTTTTTTTTTTTTGCGTAGTTTATGTTTAATTCAACTGTGTGCAATTATAGACTGTACGTTCACTATCTGGTAGAAATAATATGACACGGAAACATTCCCAGCCTGTACTGGGGAATTCCCAGACTGACCCAGCATGATTCTGGGGATCAGGGGATTTGTCCTGAAACGGAATTTAATTTCTCTGTAAAGGGGTCTCCGGCACTGCTCCCAGTGGACTGGTAATTCATTCAGATTGTGATACCACCTAAGTTCTCGACTGCACTAATTATTTCACTAACTGAACTGTTGCAGTCTTCTGCCACACCGCTAAGGTCATTAGCTACCTAAAGAGAGAGAGGAGGCCCCATACTGTAAACCCAGGGTACAGTGCCAAGATGGGCGACGGACTGTACCGTCACACCCATCGCCGACACGAACACCCTGCCTTCCAGAAGGATTTCAGGAAATGGCTCTTGGGTCGCGGCCAATGTAGGATTGCGGCTAATCTGTGCGACAGCCATTAGCAGGACATCTGGGTGTGGATGTGCGACATGATGTGGGCTTGGTTTTGCATATTCGGCCGTGATTCGCAGGCCCCGCTTTTCCGTGTTTGCCTTACGAGGCGGGAGACGCACTGCGACGGGCCTGATCTCGAATCCCGGCCCAGTGCGTCCTGCCAAGCGGCGGGGGGGGGGGGGTGTGATCGATGGCAGCCCGTCTCCATAAATCAGCTTAAACACGAGCAAAGGCAGACGTTAAAGTGCGGCATCTGTAAACTTTGGGTATCTATTGTTATTTTTTTTCCCTCTCTCGTTCTGCTGTAATTGCCGGCGTCATTTAGCGAAAGGAGAGTTATCAAGCGAAGATAATTGGGCCCATGTCTTTTGCCTTTTTTGCGTTCCCTTTTAAGATCAGAGCTGGTCAGGTCGGTGTTTGTATGTCTGGAACTGCAACGTGACGTGTGTCTCTGTTTAACCAAATCGATATATGTGTCGGGGGGCGGAGGGAGGGGGGGTCGCTACTTAACAACCACCCCCAGCCTTTGGGCGGGCGTCATTTACAAATGAGGAAATCCTGCAGATTTGCATTAACGATCCAGTAAGATCGACCGGCTCCCTGTCAGACCCCGGGTGTCAGTCAGAACACCGCTGAAATGAATCAGCCGCGTTGCTCTTTAAGTCATCTAGGGAGAGGAAGAAAGATCCGCCGTCCGTCCTGTGACTTATATTGAATTCATTTATTAACAAAAGTGTGGCGTTAATTACACAGACAGGCTTGTCACGGCTACGCTTTGAAAAGCACCATAAAAAGCGATGAAAAACAGTGAAATCCATCCTAATAACGGAGTTTGAAAGGTATGCTTGTAATGGGAGCGAACGTCGCATTTGACGCGGTTATTATCCAGCCAACATGCATTTCTGTGTATCGCAGTAGCATGACTCTCTTCCCGGTAAGTGGTTTGTAAAATGGATAGATGGATCGTATCTGCCTGGTGGCCATGACCATCATTTTAATTTTATTATTTCCTTTCTGTTCTATATTTTTTTTTTTACCTTAGTTAAGTGGCCGCTGAAGCGCTGTGGAATGTAGCGATGTTTTTTAAAAGGTGAGTTTATTATTTTTTTTCTTGAAAAACAAAACGTATGTGCATGGAATTAAAGGGGGATTAGCTGGTAACATGAGATAATTAGCAGCTGCGGTGAGGGAGATAATTAGCAGTCATGTAACTCTTTGGCTGGTGTCGCTGAGTAACAGGTAAGGTGACCATGGGGGAGGGGCGGACGGGGGTTATCCAGATTCCCGCTGTTACCAGACGCCGTCCCCCGCGGTCTTAACAATGGAAAATTCAATGTAAACAGCAACTCGGGCAAGAATCGGGAAGGTCGGTCGGGATAAGGAGGTGCACCTTTTAATATTTTAATTCGAGGACCCGTGTGGAACCATGGAGATAAGAGGATTAAACGGCAAATGTGATCTGGTGGCTGGAAGAGCAGCAACGCAGTTTCTAGGCCCCACTGACCTTGGGATTCTGGTTTCTGTAAGCAGGTATGGGGTCCGGCTGGATTATCCGTATTGTTTAGTAATCGGCGGTCTGAGTCCTGGACGTGGAAGGAGCTTCAGGTAAGCGCCGGAATACTTTGCAAAACTCTTAAGAACAGGATTTTTCACGGCCCTAAGCAAATGCGGACACACTTTGTAGGTGATAATGCACTGTTTTTTTTTTTTTTTTTGTTAATCCATTATTCTTTTGGGAATTACCTGGTACCAGGTAGGAAAAAGAGTCTCAAATGTGCGACTGAATGCATCTGGCGGTGTGGGGAAATCTGCCCTTTTCCATGCGACCGGTGAAGGATCTCGGACGCGCCACTCAGAGAATCCCGTCAGAAGAGAGGCGGACTTTTCAGTGCCGACTGGGGCGGAGAGCGTGGTGAAGGTGAGGGTTCATGGGGACTTTCCACTCCGGGTTTAATGGCAGGTTAGCTGTCGTCACCATTAACCAGCCAGGTTGCTGGTGGACTCCTGGTTACCTTCTCCCACCTTCTCCACCGCCGCTCGGTCACATTTCGTTATGCAGAAGCTATTCACGTCACAGGCTACATTGCTGATATTATCTCAGTTAATCAAGCACTATTGAGAAAGTCATTCTCTTTTTCTATGCCTTAGGTCCTGTTGCCATTAGTGTTTTTGAGAGCGACATTGAGGGTAATAATACAACAGTAAGTCAATAACTACTGTGACAGCAGCTGCTGAGTACAATTAAGCAAATTATGGACTAGGGAATGGGCATTTTGAATGGGGATCTTGCTGACTGTACAAGGTAGGAAATGTTCTGCGTGGAGACAATGGACAGAAATCAAAGGAAATATCCTAAACGACGTTTAAAATTCATCTGGAACTCTGGTTTCATATCCAGGCTTGTTTTTCAAGATCAAGGTATGTTTTGGACTATGCCAGTGACTGCATAGAATCAAATAATTGAATAAGAAAATATGGTTTAATATAAAACTATTCCTTCTGGTGGAATGGGAGGGGGTGCGGTGATTATTATAAAAATGTCTTATTAGTTTCTCTTGAACTTTTAATAAAAATGAAGCTTATGTATTTTACTTAAAATTTAAATAGTTTATTATGGCTGATTTTTCCTCTGCAAAGATGGAGTGGTTTGTCCTCCCAGTAACACCAGTTTGCCATATGTTATCTTAACTGACATACCTTTGGCGGTGGCCACATCTGCTCAGCCTCTGAGCGATAGTCTCGCTTCCTTCCCAGCAGCCGTGTAGCCGAGAAGGTTCCGGGTGGTCTTTGAGCACCGCAGCATTGCAGGCGTAGACGCCGGGTCACAGCTTGGCCAGCTGATGGGGTCACTCGTGTATCCGGTGAGGAGCTGAAGCTCACGCTTGGTGAGGTGGGGCGCAAGAGCAGAGCTGTAGCCCGAAAACAGATCCGCTTCACGTCAGACCATCACAGACAGAAGCCAATTAAACTTTAATAATCCTTGTCTCAGTCCACCTCTGTCTCTTTCTTCCTCAGCGCGCATCCTGCTTCCTGGCTCCATTGGTGCTGATCTGGTCCTGAATACAGACACGGTCCCCCTTCTGGCCGTCTCGGGTGAGGATGCTCTGTAGCCTCAACCACCGTGTTGCCACCGAAGGCGAGAAGAGCCGGGTGTCGTGGAACCCCTCCATAGGCAGAAGAACACCAAAAATAACCTGGAGACATTTACTGACAGTCCCTGAGCAATTCAGGATTAAGGCCTTTACTCATTGATGACATCACTCAGCCGGCCCTGGGATGATTCAAACCGGCGACCTTCCAATCACAGACACGGCGTCCTAACCCGCTGAGTGATGCAACCTCAAAAAAGCAGCACGCGGATAAATTAATAGCGGCACGCAGATAAATGCAGAACACATACCGGCCTGAGTATTCCGGAATGAAACGGACATACAGTTCAGTCACATTTCAAGAAAAACAGATTTCAAAGAGCTGAAAGGCCACCCCTTTGCCAAAAAAATGAATCAAGCACGGGCTGAAAAACACTGCTGTCACTTTCATGAAGCACAATTTTGTCTCCAGCGTGGATTTCTTTAAGCAAGATGATTACTGAAATATACTGCTGGCTCGGTAGTAAATCGCAGAATTGTTACTGAATCATTAAAAGACACATACAGGCAGGTCACCCATTGTTTTGCCGTCGAGTTCAGGCAGGGCTGGACTAGCCATGTGACATACTAGGCATTTTCCCAGTGGGTTGATGGGTTTGTGGGCGGGCAAAAATCAGCAAAATGAATCGTGGTCCTACCCCCAAAACTGGATCGGCAAAATTTACTAGGCCATGTTCATTGAAAGAGCTGATTTTTAATTCCAGTCAGGCCAGGAGTTTTGGAGTCCTTGAAGGCAAAGGCCTATAACCTGTGGTGAAGCACCGTCGCCAGGGCAACCAGGCACACAACCTAGCTTTACGGATGCCTGATAATTGTAACGCAGCGGTCGGCGAGTATAATCTGCCTTGCTTTATTAGAAATGGTCGTAATCACTCCCACTGACCATCAACAGGAACTTCTAGATCATCAGAGCTTCACTCTTGTGTATTTTTTTTTCTCAGAGAGGAAAGATGACAAAAAAAAAAATCTCGGTTTTCCTCTATGAGACTTTCAAAATTTCTTACAATATTATCCGAAGCAGAATTTTCAGCAAAATAAGGAGGTGGAAGTCAGCATTTCAGCAGATGATATTCAGCCAGAACATGCAAGATCTGCTTGGAATAGATGAAGTGTTTTACTAAGGAACACAATAGCTGTATCCGTCTCGGAACAACTTTCAGGTGCACTTATCTTGCGGTCTTGGTTGAATCAGGTGACTTTAAAGTCACACCTTGTAACAGAAGCCCTGCCAGAGTGGGTGGGTGGGGGGGGGTCATGTTTTATTTTCATCTTTGCCGATATTGCACGTTGACTGGCTGTTGATTTGCGCCTCCTTTTCCACCACGCACCTCCCTGATAACAGGTTTCCTGCTCATCTCCATAGCAGTTGACAGTACCGGTTCTGTTTGTGTACAGTGGAGACCAGTTAATATGCCCACGGTTCCATTCGCTGGGATTCATGCCTGACAGATTGCTTTGGCATATGTGCAATTTATCAGGTGCTAAATAATTTAGTCTGGTTAAAATATTTATAGAATGGGAATCCATTCAAAGTAACGAAACAAAGAACTAGAAAATACAAATATCAGCAGCGATAAGGACCAGTCTGGCCTCATGACCAGTTAACAAAATTTCCATGATGTTCTCCTGAGGTCAATAAAGTTCATGTTATCTCAAAATCTGTGCTGTTTACTCCTTTAATGCTCATTTGCCATCCTTGTACACATGTCCACAGCTTCTGATCTCCAGGTAAGCAGTTACTCGCAGTACCGCAGTCACTTCCTGTATGGGTGTACCTCAGGGATTCGTGCTTGGTCTGCTCTTTTTTTTTTTGGGGGGGGGGGGGGGGCCCAGTCTGTCATCTCCACATTTCCATCTACAGAATTCTTTCAAAAGCATTCTAAATAAGTTCATTATCATCCTTACAGGAAGCCAGAGATAATCCTGGGGGC
>JAODKE010000088.1:22636677-22652078 GCA_026779605.1 Mormyrus hasselquistii
TGTTTGCTCCCTGTACCTGCCGACTCACTGTCCCTGTTCCTGTCTGCTCACTTTTCCTGACCCTGTCTGCTCTCTGTTCCTGTCCATGTCCCTGTCTGTTCCCTGTCCCTGCCTGCTCCCTGTCCCTCTCTGCTCTCTGTCCCTGTTCCTGTCTGCTCCCTGTACCTGTCTGCTCTCTGTCCCTGTTCCTGTCTGCTCCCTGTACCTGTCTGCTCTCTGTCCCTGTTCCTGTCTGCTCCCTGTTCCTGTCTGCTCCCTGTACCTGTCTGCTCTCTGTCCCTGTCTGCTCTCTGTCCCTGTCTGTTCCCTGTCCCTGTCTGTTCCCTTTTTCTGCCTGCTCTCTGTCTCTGCCTGCTCCCTGTCCCTGTCTGTTCCCTGCCCCTGTCTGCTCACTGTCCCTGTCTGTTCCCTGTCTTTGCCTGCTCCCTGTACCTGTCTGCTCACTGTCCCTGTCTGCCCACTGTACCTGTCTGTTCCCTGTCCCTGTCTGCCCCCTGTACCTGTCTGTTCCCTGTCCCTGCCTGCTCTCTGTCCCTGTCTGCTCTCTGTCCCTGTCTGCCCCCTGTACCTGTCTGCTCCCTGTCCCTGTCTGCTCTCTGTCCCTGTCTGCTCCCTGTACCTGTCTGCTCACTGTCCCTGTACCTGCCTGTTCCTGAAAAGCAGGCACATCCCCAAGTAAACCTTCAGTTTTCCAGATCTCTCACCCTGACACTCGCAGAGAATAGTATCCCACCAAGCTCTACGTTGAGTGCATCTATTACAGCCAAACTCTGTCCCCAACCATTAATCCTGATGGCAATTTAATCGCTACGTATTTACCTCCATGCACTACAATGTTAATGTTATTCACACACAAATATTGATGATCCCCCAGTTATGTAATCAAGTACATATTTCAGCTATGTGTGGATGCTTATTACCGCTGGAAAGGGGATCACGTCAGCATGGAATGGCAAGCATTAGGGACAGAAGGGTATAGGTTTAACACCCAGAAAGTGTGAGAGCGACTGCCCAGCCCCAAGAACTTGAAATTCTCCATTGAACATCCAACAAAGGAAACATGTCAGGCCTGAGCCGTGGTGTAATTAAATGAGACGTTAGCATTTGGGTGGGGGCAGCGGGGAGCTTCTACTTCGCCAGAACCGGAATGTTCCAGAGCGTGGATGACCGCAGGCACTCAGAGGATGCTCTCATTTCTAAAAGAAATGACTGAAGTCATTTTAATAGTGGGAATAATAAGACTAAAATCAGCCCTGGATTTGCCCCCCCCCGCCCCAAACAGCTCTATGATAGCTATTGCAGAGCGAAACATTTTGCCGACGAGGTTCTTACACTAAATTTTGTCAGCCTAGAATCCCATTGACTCATCAGGAAAATGCTCAGTATGCCAGATGGTCGGTGTGTGGGAGAAGGTCAGTCAGTCAGAGCTTGGTAGGGTACTTCAAGTTTAAGTTTTACTCAATAAATCTAGTGTTTAGAAAAAAATCGTGTCCTTTTTCAATAAGAACCAGCTGTTTTGCATTCCTTTATCAGACAGTAAATTAAGGGTCAGGGTTGACCTTGTCCGTTCCTCTTGGTATTCACCTTGCTGATGATCTATGACAGGGCTATTCAACTCACGGTCCTCAAAGGCCGAGTCCTATTGATTTTCCAACCTTCCTTCACCTGTGAGTCAGGTGTGAAGCCTCTGACCAATCAGAATCATCCATCCATTCATCCATCCATCAATCCATTACCTATACCGCTTATCCATTTTAGGTTGCGAGGAAGCTGGAACCAATCCCAGCATCTTCGGGCGAGAGGCAGGGTACACCCTGGGCAGGTCACCAGTCCACCGCAGGGCCAGTCCAATCAGAATCAGTAATTATTAAACGAACTACCTGGGAGAACTGAAAGCAAGGCCTAGATTTGGAATGGAGGGCCAGAGTTGAATAGCCCTGGTCTAAGATATGTGGTGGTCTCATGTTAGCCTTTCTTGGCTAGAATCTCTGCACTGACAGAAATATACAGCCACCCAACTGGTCAATAGCAATGTCACTCTGAAAGCTGTACCAGTGGTGACGAGTATCTGCATTGTCCCTCACACTTGCCATGGTTTCCCAGAATGCACCTCTGCACAGGCTTGACTGCAGAGTTAATCGTTCTCCTGACCTACAGTGATTTCCCATCGTGCACCTTCTGTGCTGAGTTTGCAATTGGTCACATGTCTCATGCATATTCAGATGTGTTGTATTTACTTTGTACAGGCAGATGTTTCTGCTACAAATTACAGTAATTTGTAATGCTGAAGGTACCACTGAAGTGAGATAAATCACACCTTTTCACTATTATTTGCCAGTGATAGCTAAAGGTGATTCCTGTGTTGCTTTACATGCACGGGGTCCTTTGTGTTTTTGCAATTTCTAAGGGTAATCCTGCGTTGCATTGCTGCTACACAGAAACCTCAATGAAGCTGCATTCGTCAACATGTCTCCTGGTGCGATGCATCTCCCATAGGCACAGTCCCAACCTGCACTTACCCTGCCTGACAGAATGGGGGCACTGTGTCGTGGGCCTCTATCTTTCACCAGCAGAGGGGTGACCTCTTGATCATTCTAATGCCTGCCACCACTGCCTCCTTATCTCTAGAAGCATAGGGGAGAGCCAGGACACCTCTCCGTGCCATTGAAGCAGCCCAGTTTTCTGTTTGGTGGTCCTCACCATATCCAAGCCAGCTGACCTTGAACCCCAAGAGGTTTTATTTTCTCCTCACATCGGAGTTTTTGGTTCCTCTGCTCCATTGTCTTCTGGCATTCTGCCTTTCCCCTTTCTCTCATGCACCCTTTTACATAAATAATGGGTCTTCACACACTGTCAGGTGCCATGGGCCGACTGTATTATGAAAGATGCTACATAAAAAATTTATGGAATTGAGTGTCAGTGACTCCATCTAAATATTTAGCTAATTCTATGACACCGTACAACATGTTTCCATCACTTTCACGTCAATATAATATTCTTGGTTTGAGTTTCCATGACAGAATTCCGGTGGGTCAGAGTGTGGCGCAAAGTAAAAGGCCATTGATTTAGTGAAACCTTCCTCTGCTGGGAAGAACAGATCTTCAGCTCGGACTGACAGGGATTACAGCGGCGACGAACAGCGCAGGAAGCGTGGAACAGGATTTGGCGTTCAACCATGTTCCATGTCATCGAGGTGCACGGGAACCAGCTAATCTCTCAGCGGCGGTGCATGACTTCAGCGGAGGGAGGGTTTGGCTCGGGAAACATTTCGGGGGGCATGTTCACTGAACTAAACGGGGGTCCCTAGTCGATACACCACCCCAGGGGTCATTTAAGACACGACGCAGCTGGGACCCAATGTAGCGTGTTTTCTCAAGCTTGATCACCAGAACCGGAACCGGAATGTTCCAGAGCGTGAAGAAATGTCCACGGGGGGGCAGGTGTTAGCAGGCTGGGTCTGAGAGGTTTGGCCTAATTATCTGGCTGAAGTGGGAAGCTGCACCCACACAGCCAGCTGAGAGGTGAGAAGACAAGGGGATCTCAGTAAGGCCAACGTGGGCTACAGGTGAAGGTAGCACTTCAGTGGTCAACTGTTGTCTTCTCAGCAGCATCTTGGAAGGGCCTTATCCATTACGACACCTAACTGCAGTTCCGACTAGCTTCACAAGGGGGCAGAAGTGGCTGGATGCAAATAATGCCTGTGCTGAGGACACCTGGAGTGTTTTTCAATACCAAGAATGCAAATATCATACTTGTGGGAGGAGTAGTCATGCTAACTTGCCTCCCAAGAACAAACTTGGGATGCAATGAATCCTGGGACTGGTCTCTGTTGGTGAGGATGCAACTGATCCTTGATATTTGGCCCGAGGCAAGAACAACATCCTTTTTCTGTCCTCTGCACTTAGAATTGGAACTGGTCTTCGGCAATGGAAGATGATGTAAAACGAGTATATGAGAACTCAAGTACGCATGTTGGAAACACCCCTGCCTTTCACAACATTACTTTCACAACAGGGGCTACCTACTCATCTTTCAGGATGCCAAAGCTGGACCACGTTTGACTTTTATTCTAATAGCGGTTACAGGGTTTGTAAGGTTATACCACCCGAGAGGTTTTGCAGCCAGGTGATCATAGACCTCCAAGGGTTTATCTTTCTCCTATAACTATCATAAAAGCACTGAATAGCTACATAAATAGACTGTGCTTGTGTCTGGGGCATATTCAGAAATGCACCCAGCAAGAGATTTATTACAAGGCAAGAAAAAGAGGCTCGTGATGTGCGCTGTAATACTGTCAGCCTACGAGCGACGATGTCGCCGGCTTGACATTTAAGATGGAAATAGATAGAGAGGAACAAGGGGAAAAGAAGAGTGAAAAGAGCAAAGCCAGAACAGGAAGGATTGGCAGATTCTCACATCGATGTCTGCAAGAAAGGCAGCGTGTCCGGGAGCAGGGGAAATACTTCAGAGTAAAATGAAATACATTTATAAATGTATATAAAGGTCTGAGAAATTATTAGCATTTATGTTCTCTGGCCATAATGGGTCCCCCACCGTGTTATTAACATTACAATCAGGTGCAAAGTTCCCTGTCATTATCTCTGCTGGGTGATTTCCCTTTATGAGCGAAGCAGACTAACACGTAATGGTCTTAGAAAATGGAGCAGCAGGAGATGAAAACTGCCCCTTCCTGTAGGGGGCATCGCACCGCAGAATAGATCCTGCTCCTTTTAAATACTGCAAATAACCACCACTCTGCTGCTGACTCCCACATTTCCCTGGAGGGTTCCAAGTACGAGATGTGGGGTGATCATTAATACTCCCTGCTGCCGCCTGGATTAACGGTGTCTGCCACACTAGCAATCGAACCTCCGCAATGACGCTCACGCCATTTTTGACCTTCAGGATACTCCGTGCCACGGAGCAGCTTGTTCCACAGCCAAGACGGTTTCCCAGCAGTTCTATGCAGGTGATAATTTATGCCGATCCCGTGAAGGTATTTGCCTCCATGAAGCGTCCAGCTCTCACGATGAGCAAGGAAAACATGCGATGAAAATATTCCTGCGCGTTGTTACCCAGACCCTAAGAGCGCCAGGATGTGAGTTAGTCGATGTTTTGATATTTCACATAATCCCCAGAATCGATTCATTCTCCTGGTTTCTGAGATGCAATGCTGGGAGTTAAGCACGGGTGGAAAACCGTGTTACGGTATGAAGAAAAGGAGGTGTTTGTCAGTCCACCAGTGTACCTCTCTCTCAGAGATTACAGGGGGTGCAGTTCAAACAGAGGGTCCCCCTCGATCCCAAGCCCAGCCCTGAATCAGAGGGCATGCCTCATCGACATTGAACCCTCTCCTACGTCTCGGGGTCTCACCTGTCTGTGTGTTTATTCATTAATCACATATCTTTAGTTCTCTATATATTTTTATTTTTATCCTCTTTTTTAATCTCTCACCCGAGATCCTGTAATAAATTTTTTTTCCACTGTACAAGACATTATGTTTCTTGCTCATAGTTCTTATTCTATACGCGCCACTTAAGTCCTGTGGTTCCTTAAAGACGACAGTCGGGGCATCGCGATGACGTCACAGATGTAGGGATGTGCTTTATTTTACCATCCCGACACTTAATTTGAATTAAACGCGTTCTCGGGAATACACTCCTCGCTTTACAGCACGGCGTGAAAGCGATATATGTTCCACGGTTGACTTTGAACTTTGATCCGTTGCCTGGTTAGCGGTAAGCTGCAAACTGAAACTTTCTACCGGCGGCGTCTCTTTAGCGATCGTGAGCATAAGCATCTCATAAAGTGTCTAACAAGGTATCGTACTGTGATTTATTTTATTCTGCGCTTAACCAAATAAACTTCTATTAATAATCGTACTGTTTTATTACTGGTATTTAGTTACAGTAATTGTATCCAAGTATTTATCATACCATACTTTCCATGCATTGAAATGTAAGCCCATGTTAGTTGTGAGGGCCTGTATAAGCTGCTGTGTCCTTTTACAACCCAAACCTGATGACCCCTTGAGGCTACAAAGACAAACAAAGTTCTGATCTATTTTGATCTCCCTTAAAATGACACATTTTTACATTTCATGATTCCTCTGGTCCCACAAAGCCATCCCTACTCTGTCCTCCTGTCGATGCATTTACAGGTACACCGCCTTCTGTCCCATGCTGCGACCCTCTCACAAGGCAGCTCAGCACAGTTATGCGCCTTATCCTCATCCTTAACTGGGTCAAAATCCAGCTGGGACTCAGAGTCTTTGACAAACACGCCTGGCACATGTTAGATTCGAAGCCGGGAAAAATACAAACAGATGAACCCGCCGCAGGTTCCTTAATGTCGGTTTACTGACGGCACTGACAGTGACAGATGATGATGTAATACAAGCCTGCTTTCAGGCCCTTTGGATCACACACTGCACCCAAATCCTCTGTGTTTATTTATGGAACTTCAAAAGCTGTCAAAACATGGTAGGATACCCGCAGTCCGCATCACACCAATTAGAATGAAAGGGCTGGCTTTTTTACTCTGAGTCATTATACGAGACTCCGGAACTCTAGGAAGTCTTCAAGCAAGTGCTGTGATGGCTTTTGTGTAACCACAGCTTCTGCAGCCTGCAGATCACCAGCAAGAGTTTAGCGTTTACCTCAAGTTTGCATGCATGACAAATATTGACTTGCTCGTACTCTTTCGTCTGTCGAGTGTAATTAAGGTATGCCGGGTTGTTTCCCTCCTGCCTCCTGAACCCTTGAGACGTCTCCCCGCTGTTCCACAATATCCCCCAATAGGATCCTTGAGTAAATCGTCCCCTCCAGCATTCTAGATTTGCTATTCACATCTACCGCCGAGCACGGGGGTCCGGTGAACGGGTGCGTATGGAGCACGATAAGACATGAAGACGCTGACACATCAAGGTAGATGCGCGCTGTAGACACACAGCCCACAGGGCAGGAAAAGTAGCTGTTAAAGAATATAAGTTGTCATTTGCATGCACAAGATAGGACCTCGAGATTATTCGCCCAGAATGTTATTATTAGCCCAGAATGTTCTAGCAAACATTCTTATGCTTAACCAACTCAGAAGTTGACCGAGTCAGACCAAGGGACAAGTCCATGTGGCTAGACTGGACTTCCCTCGGATGGGTCCTTGTGTCTAGACCGGGCTTCCCTCGCAGCGACTAAAGGGTTCACCGGTGTTGTGTTTTGTTTTATTTTTTGTTTTGTTCTGTGCTCAGAGGTAGGTTTTAAGCCAGCAGAGGGTTCACCTCTGAACACAACAGTAACAAAAGGCTATGAAGAGCAGGACAATGTGCATCCCTGAGCTGCTCTCAACCTTAGAGAACCGCCAGAAGGTTACTGGTTCAAATTCCAGGGTCTCCAGATGTCACTGTTCAGCTCCTGAGCAAGACCCTTAAGCCCAGTCGCTCCAGGGACTGTCTGGCCCTGTTTTTCAAACATGAGTGTCACTTTGGATAAAAGCGCATGCTAAATAAATAAATTTAAGTAAACAGATTTAAACAGATAACTTTCTGGTCATAAGGTCATATCTACATGCCTGGCTCATTTTGTCTCCTAATCTATGGTTCAATGACTATATTCAAAGATTGGAAAGTACAAAAGTCAAGTTTGAGCTAATTGGGTGTTTTTGAGTATGTGTGATTATGGCTAAACCTTGTAGGTAATCATCCATTTGCCAGTTTACATTCTGCTCGGTGATGTAACATGACAGTCATGTGATCTAACGTTAGAAGAGTTTGTCCCAGAAAAACAGAACAATATGGAGAGTCTGTATTAATTGATCATATGGTAGTAGGAACTTCCATATGAAGGTGAGGATAAGCCCTTGAAGAAGGAATATGTGGATAAAATGGAATATGCAAACTTAAAATAATAATTATGGCTGGAATTGATTGATAAAACTGCGGGTTAATTCAGACGAGTCCAATCCATAAAAGGAAATTTGAACTGGCAAATTAATGTGAATTGGAAATCTGGATTTGGATTTATGGAGGTGAGAGGGAATCGCGTGTTGTTTAAATCCATTTTAGTCATTTATTTAACGTGATGTGGCTCAGCGGGTCGGACGAATGAGTGTCGGTTGGATTCCCAAACCTTCTGGCACTAATTACTGCCAACAGTATGGACCACTTTTAAGAGACGAGATCCAATCGGCCGTGAGTGCTGTCAGAATAAACCAACGTCAGCTAAAGCTCTGCACTTTCTGCGTGTCTTTCTCAGATGATTGATGCTAAACTCAGGATGCATTCACCACACTTCTGAAACTGGATTTCCATTGTTCTTGTATCTTGGGGATTGTTGGGGGAAATCTAGGATAGATCTCTGTTTGTGATCCTCTCTGCTTTACGGCTGTGTTTATGTCTCTGCCGTGCTACTCTCAGAATACTCCTTGATCTCTTTCTTGGATCTTCCGTGATCTCCATACTTGGGTGTAATGTTCTTGTCCGGGTGGGTTTGAATGAGGTATCAAAGCACTGGGAGCACTACCCAAGCTGAGAAGAAGAAATAAAGAAGAATCGTTGATGAGCCATGGGCAGTTTCTGTGTGGCCTTTCTGACACAATGGGCAAGCTGGGAAACAAGCATGACAATTAGGCAGCAGTAACTGGATCTAACCATGGATATGTGGTCATGGTGAAGACCCTTACCTGGGCTCTTGGACTGCATATCCTTTCTTGATATTCACCAAAAAAACACTAGAGAGCTCAGATCACATCAAACTAACAAAATGCGTCGTTATACCTGTAGATTCTTTATTAAACTTTTAACTACTGGATATTTACTAAAGTTACCCTTTTACCCTTTTTACTCTGTACCTCAAAAATGCATGAGAACCCAAGTTTGGAGGAATATAGATTTGCTGTGAGTATGATGGTATAGGAATTTTATGTTAAAAAGAGTGATGTTGATATTAGTTTGTTCGAGGCACATGTAAGTCTCCTGACTTTCTTTTTGGTTTTGAAAGTCCATTTACCCACAATGCTGTACTGCCCTACTGCAGGCACCACTCGTGTCACCCCGCAGGTGTCTCTCAAAGCTCGTCACCCTGCCTCCGTCTCCGAGCAACGGCACGATTCCTGGCGTTCTGGCAGGCTGGCCCCGGAGTGTGCGGCACGTAAGCGGATCAAGCAGATAGGAAGGATGGCGTAACTCACGCCGGTGCTCTCGCTAAGCCCCCCCATGCAGTCCAAACGTCTCCCCCTGAGTCATGAAGATCTCCCCAATGAATGTTTATCCAAGGCTGGAGCATCTTTTCAGGCTCGAATACTAAATGACACAACTGGTGGGATTATCTAAAATCTGCCCTGTCTGACCTTAGTGGTTTTTGCCTTCCTGAAGTACATTTTATGATTGTATTTTTGGTGTATATGCTAGTCTCCGTACATGTGAAAGCTTTTTTCAGAGGAAGGGGAGGGGCCAGTGGTCATGTGATATATGCGTGTTTTCCGGAAGCTGCGCACATGGCCAAAGTGTGAGATTCAAGGGTGTCAGCATCCTCTAGAGCAGGAGTATTCAACTAAAATTTAAAGAGGCCCAGTTAGAGGAAATTTCTTGAAGCAAAGGTCCGGAAGATCACAATGTCTAACCATTTAGTGCAATGTATATTTAAGTAGCCTATCAGCTATATCAACATTGCATGTAATCAGTACTTGACTGTCAAATCAAGTTAATTCAGTACAGTTCCTTTCAAGATATCTGCAAACATATGTAACAGTTCTTACCTTGTAAATAATCTGCTTTTGTATTTAACCGCGTAAATACACTTTTGACATAGCATATTTTTGGTTTATAATGGAATAATATAGTTTTGCCATAATATTTCCTGCGCGAGTCTGAGTGGCATGCCAGATGCTGAAAACGTGCAATTTTTGTTTCAACTACGATTTAATTAATATTACTTTATACAGTTGTTAAAAAGCGGAAAATGTCTATTTATCCAACATGTTGTACTGTGTTTGAAAACTTTTCAGCTGTGTGATTTCAGGACCGATCAGCCACTCTGTTAGGAACATTACGGCTTTTTGATGGCTTCGCTGCAGCTATTAACATTGTCGGCACAAAGGGTTGCATACGCCGAACTACGTTTCGTGGTTAAAGGCGTTGACATTTATTGGCGTGGGAAGCGGTGTTTCTAGTGCTAAACCACTACCGAAAAGACTACAAACGCCCCGTCCCGTCAGGTTTTAAATTATAACTTTCTGTTTTGATTATCGTTCCAGGTATGGGACAACTTCTGCGTCCGGACCCGGACTGCGGTCCGCCTGTAAGTGCTAGCGACCGCGGCTCTAGAGGGTGAGCTACTGCACCTTGATTTTATTTCATGAGGCTTTCGGTACCAGTATTTCCCCCAATCCAACACAATCACTCAGCTGATTAATCCTCGGGGTCCAATCCTCCTCTATCAATCTCCAACTCAAAACACATTATTGGTAATGCTAATGTTGGTTCCTCTGAATGAACTGTGCCCCCTCTCATACCCCGCCCACCATAAAAAATAAATAAATTCATATAATTGCTAGTCCTCGTGTGTGTGTGTGGTGGATGATGGCAAATTCAGATCAAAATGACTCAGTGTTCAGTTTTTGACTTTTATGCAGTCATATATTTTCACTAAATCAATGTTTTATCGCAGTAATATCTGAATAGCTGAAATCCCAGCAGGCAACCAAAAAAAAAAAGAAAACTAGCATCCTTATTGAGCAGCCAAATCTGTCATGATTCCTCTTTCCTCGTGGTATTATGAGCCATGGGACCTGTATCCTAATGCTTTATTACCGACATGATATACCTTAATTCAATTTGCATGTTTCAAATCAAACGTGCCGTATTACCGTACCACAGTTCATTAAGTCGCATTATATCCTCACGTGCCGGAAATTCAGAATCACGGAAATGGAATCCTTTTCTTCTCATGTTAATTTCTCCGTGATGTTCGGGAGGCTGAGATTATTCCCGGCATTCCTGCAGGAGCCATGTACAATGGGGAGATTCTGAGTACGGGAAAGTTTGCCAGGCTAAGCTACTTTTGTTCCTTAGTTCCCCATGGAGACCCCCAGACAGTCTCTGCCTCCCTCCTGAACACGTTTCATCAAAAGCGGTTTGATTAAACTTGGTTCCCTGACAAACTGAAGTCTCTCCCACTCTAATCTATTTCTCTCTCTCTCTCTCTCTCTCTCTCTCTCTCTCTCTCTCTCTCTCTCTCATATCCCGGATTCCACAAAGTGAGCTTATTACAGCCAGTGCCCAAAAGGACTAAGCATTTGGTTTCAAATTCATATCGAAATTCGCATTCTCTTCCAAGCATACTTGTAACTCCGAATGAGAAAAATAATTAAATCTATTTTTATTTTCGCCGATGACTCCATCGAGCGTAGCCTCGGAATTATGGGTGAAGGATTATCATTGCCATATCATTTTATGAGGTCTTTTATTTATGGGTCTATTGTACGCATTCCTTAATATGCCTAATTCTATTTCAGCAACATGATTCCCATGTGAAAAAAAAAACATCCAAGTCTAGTTCGAACTTAATGCATAGCACTGGTGTTTCCATCTGCCCAGTTTAACACTATATCTTTTGTTTAAAATACTGTACAAGATTCATTTGGCTGTGCTTTCCTGCTTCCGGAATGGGAAACGTTCAGTCACCTGATATCTCTGCATGCTTAAATGTGGATTCAGAAAATCTCCTTGATGTAAAATTCAAAATAAATCAAATTGAAACTATTGATGTGATGGTGAGGCCCGGAATTAGCGGCCATGCTAACTGGCATTATGAAGCTTGCCATTAGTGAGGGAGAGTTTGGCTCAACGATGCCGTCACCGTGCGTGGAATGGCCTGTAGAACCCAGATCCTGATTCTGATTAATTTATTTATTCGCCTTTATTTTACCAGGAAGTCCCATTGAGATATAAAATCCCTTTTACAAGAGAGACCAGGGAAAGGTAGCAGCCATACCAAATATAAACATATACATGACAATAAAACAATAAAACAGTGAAACAGAAGAACAATTGTTTATGCACAGTAGCTTCTCAAGCAAAACACTGACATTCCTCAGTCACTGTATTATTTATGATGATCTTAAAATCCTTTAAAGATATTAGTGTTTGCAATTTAAGAACTTTTTGAAGGTTGTTCCATGACCATGGTGCGTAATAAGAAAATGCTGTTTTGCCAAGGTCTGTCAGGACCTGGGGGACATTCAAAGGCAACCACTTGGAAGCACGCAAGTGACAGCTACTGGAGTTGATGCAAAGAAGGGTACTGAGGGATTCTGGGAGTTTAGAGAGGCATGACACATTGAATCTAAGCTTCTTAAAGTGGAGGAGGCCTCATGCATGTACAGCATATCACCATAGTCTATCACAGGTAAAAAGGTAGCTTCCACTAGTTTATTCTTGATGGATAGTGTCACTGTTATTGTCACCAATAGTGATTGGGAGTACCCAGCAAAGAAACACAAACTGTGCTGTAAGCGTGTGAGACAGAAATGAGCTGGGTTCCTGTCCACCAGCAGAGGGCCCCGGTGGTCTGCCAGTCATGGTGCCGGGTGATTGGTGGAGTGGGCCTCGGTGGTCTGCCAAACACGGTGCCGGGTGATTGGTGGAGTGGGCCCCGGTGGTCTGCCAATCACGGTTCTGGGTGATTGGTGGAGTGGGCCCCGGTGGTCTGGCAGTCATGGTTTCGGGTGATTGGTGGAGTGGGCCCCGGTGGTCTGCCAAACACGGTGCCGGGTGATTGGTGGAGTGGGCCCTGGTGGTCTGCCAGTCATGGTGCCGGGTGATTGGTGGAGTGACAAAACACGGTGCCAGGTGATTGGTGGAGTGACAAAACACGGTGCCAGGTGATTGGTGGAGTGACAAACCAGGCAGGAAAACAAGGATACCTGGAGGGGGGCTTCAAACAAACAGGTCGCAAAATGAGTGAGAAAAACAAAAGTAGCTACCGCTCTGTGGAGGTTCCTCCAAAGCGCTCAAGATGTGGCAGAGTTTGAGCAATTCACTCCTGGGCAAGTGACTTGCATGTCTTTGGCATGGGGTAGGAAGGCAGAGTATTGAGAGGAGACCCACGCAATCAACAGCAAAGACACAGGAGCCACACATGTGGCTGAATCTCAGCACCTGCTTCTGTAGGAGAATCATTTGGAAGGGGAACCAGGATTGAGTAAGAGGCCGACCTTCCTAGATTCAGCCTATCAACCAGGACAAAGTGAGAGGCCAACCTTCACAGACAGCTTTCCAATAACACACCCGCACATCACCCTTGCCCATCCCTCACCCAGAGAATAAACACAACATGAGAAGAGCAGTTAAATTTAACTGCCAGAGCCAGCAGAGCGCTGGCGATGGAATATTTTAAGCCTTAATGCATTCTGACAACAGAAGGAAGGACAAAGCCAAGGATGAATTAAAGGAAAAGTTATTGAAAAGTATTAAATGTTACACAGACCTCCCATATAATTTATGACGGGCAGTTACAGGGATGCCTCATAAAATGTAACTCAGGCACATTTGTCGGTGCCATAACTCCCCTGAAGCCATGGGCCAGGACCCCGACGTGAGGTCCCTGGGGCGTCTGAGGTACTGCCTGTCTCGGTATCAGCCACACTCTGTTCTGGGTAATATGGCTGGTGTGTAGATCAGCTACAGTATAAGCTATTATTGTTGCTTATTCACATCCTTGGGCTGGGAGAGAAATTTCATCGTTGAAGCCTGGAGCTAGGCTTTTAACCCTCAATTACCCGCTGTCAGGCTATACCAATTTGGATAACAGCATCTGCTAAGTAACTGGAAGGAACAAAATTCTGCAACCAGGACCACATATCTCGCATTTTACAATAAGGCAGTCTGAAACCGCCAGAACTGTAAACAAACAAAGCTATCATCGTCTAAATTTCCCCTCTGCCTAAACGAGACAATGCTCATTCTACTGGAAAGACTCCAGAGCTGTCTTTGAAGTTTGTCTTTCAATGTGTTGTAACGTCATTTACTCTCCTTAATTCAGAAACAAGACAGAAAGTCATTATTCTCAGAGGTAACAATATTTACTTCATAGTCCACATAGGGGGATTTGAAACTCGAGCTCCACCTATAATTATCTAAAATCACTTTTTATATGTACTGGCATGTAGCCATTTGTAATTTGGAATACTTCTTGGGTATTGTCTGACAGAACATACCTCATATTCATTTTTGATAAGTTTTTAATAACGTAGTATTTGTTTGTTGCCAGTATTACTTGTCTTGGTCTGTTATTATGTTTTGACTAGTAGTGCGGCATCCTTTTATAGATTTAATGTTACATACATCATTACGGGTTGGGGGGACAGTACAGGGGGTGGGGGGAGGGTCGCACAGCAGGGGGGCAGCAGAGGACAACTTGTGTCCCCAGGTAAAACCTGAGGTGTTCGTACTCCCAGCGGCCATGTCCCCACCCGCCCCCAGGCTGCAGCTGGGGCTGCCTTAAATGCACAGCTTCACCCATTGGCATGAGAGCGGACGCATCAGGTGACACTCCTGGACCTATCCTGCTTAAGCTGCTCATTAGCATGCAGACAGCAGGGTCCCGCATGCTTCCCAGGGGTGCTTCATGGAGACCCCGGGATCTTTCTTTGTCTGGGTGAATGTCTGTTCTTCTGCTAGTTAAAATATGTAAAGACATCTGACATATTAGCCTCAATCCCAGAAGAGGCGATATGGAAGCGTGCCTCCTGAATAAACTCTGGCATTTCATGTCAAATGACTTTTAGATCTGGTGATGAGGCCCTCAGTATCTCACAGCAGCCCATAGGTGCCAGATTCCTCCAATTTTATAATCAAATTCCTAAATATGACTGTGATGTGCATGAGAAAATGCGTAATAAATGGGTGTCATTAGTAGCATATAGCATATAGCCATGCTGCGCTATAAATCTCCCACTGCCTTCCATTACAGAGTTCCTTTATGTCCCTCTGCCAGTGGGGACTGCTTAAGGGAATATGTAACTTTACACCGGAACTGAACACGGCACCTACCCCCACCCTGGCTCACTGTCCAGGAGGTGGCGCTGTTTTGCACTCACTACGCACACCACTGATAGGGAGTGCTGTCGTTTGTAAGGGGGGAGACAGAATTAAGGGAAAGCGGACCGTTTTATTTCCAAGATTAGCTATGGGAATCTGTATGGGAAACATTTATTTTATTTAATTTATGGCGCAATTTGCCATGTAGCGCGTAATGGAATCACTTTCAGCCGGGGCCAAAAGAAATGAACTGAAGCAATTATTCCAAGGCTAATTAATCACGTAGCGGCGCCCACCCCCGCCCCCCCCCCCCCCGCTCCGTCCCCGCGGCCCCCCGTAGCATTAAAAAAAAAACCACTACTATAAC
>JAODKE010000088.1:22658761-22670471 GCA_026779605.1 Mormyrus hasselquistii
TGTTTTGGCAGGAGCTTCCCAGTTTGGAAACTGGCACCTTATGCCATTGTGACAGGAGCTGTCCAGTGCTGAATCCAGTGCCTTGTGCTGTTTTGGCAGGAGCTTCCCAGTTTGGAAACTGGCACCTTATGCCATTGTGACAGGAGCTGTCCAGTGCTGAATCCAGTGCCTTGTGCTGTTTTGGCAGGAGCTTCCCAGTTTGGAAACTGGCACCTTATGCCGTTGTGACAGGAGTTGTCAGGTGCTGAATCCAATGTCTTGTGCTGTTTTGGCAGGAGCTGTCCAGTTCTTAAAGCAGCACCTTGAGCCATTGTGGAGTTGTCCAGTAAGTTGGGGGCAAGGACCATTTTCACTGAAGCTGTCCAGTTCTGAAATCAGGGCCATGCACCATTTCCGCTGAAGCTGTCCAGTGCTGAAATGCTACTTTACGTCTTATTCATTTAGCTCTCACTTTTCTCCAAAGTGACACGCATTTATTTTTTTCTTTGAGAAATACGGGTGCGACAGTGATCTACAGCAATTGGGGTTTAAGGGGGCATTGGTAACATCACTCTGCTGACCACAGGATCTGTAACTGGGACCTTCCCATCGCAAGCATGTCCTAAAGCACAGAGCCGCACACTACCCTGAATAGAAACACATCACACTCCAACTGCTGCTCAGGTAAAGCTTGTAGCTTCTGCTGTTTTACCCTTCAGATGAACAATGAACCCTTTTAAAAATGTGCAAAAATGATAAATGAGGAAGAACATAAGCCCAATTTGACCATCTGTGGTATGCTGCTGTGACCATCTAGTGTGACCACCCAGATTTCACTAACGGCTAAAGCCTGACCCCAGACCCACCAACCGCGATACACTAACACACTAACAGACATCCTTTATTTATAAACCTTGACCCCAATTTGGCCAACCATTAGCCATTTTTTTATTTGTTTGTTTTATTTTTTCTTGCATGGGCCAGGATTGAGAAAATCTGTCTGCTTGCATGATCAAATAAATAAAGTGATACAGTACATTACTCTGTCTGATCAGCACTCGCTCGTTATTCTATATGATCAGCACTCGCTCTAGGTTCACCGTTGTTCTATATGATCAGCACTCACTCAAGGTACACCCTTATTCTGTCTGATCAGTACTCGCTCTATGTTCACCGTTATTCTATATGATCAGCATTCGCTCTAGGTACACCCTTATTCTGTCTGATCAGTACTCGCTCTATGTTCACCGTTATTCTATATGATCAGCATTCGCTCTAGGTACACCCTTATTCTGTCTGATCAGTACTCGCTCTATGTTCACCGTTGTTCTATATGATCAGCACTCGCTCTAGGTATACCCTTATTCTGTCTGATCAGCACTTGCTCTAGAAACACCCTTATTCTGGGTGATCAGTGATGGTTGCAGGTCCACCATTATAATGGCTGATCAAAATTGGTTGCAGGAACGCCACTATGTTTGTTAATTAGTAATGGTTCCCAATTTACTGCTATTTTGTGTGACTGCCCAAACATCCATTGTGACACTGGGTGCAGTATCACACACAAAGAAATATGATGAATCAACCAAAATCTGATAACAGAAATATAGAGTTTAATATACTCAGAAAACTTTTTTGTGGTTTGAAATGATTATTGTAAATATTGTCAGTAAGCACAGCAATATGCAGTATAGAATGCATAATTAGGCAAATCAATGACTCCCTGCAGTGGAAAATGTATGCAAGGAATCCGTTTTTGTAAAACATAAGTGGAATGTTTCAAGGAATATAAGTAATTAACAATGTGTTTCCTGAGGAGCAGGTAAAATATTCATAAATATGTATCTGCTTGGGGATTATTGACATCAGTGATGAAATACGCTGTGTGTATTTGAAATGGCTTTTCTTAAACAGTTTCTAAGTTTCTCTGGGTTTTGCCCCTGAATGACATGCAGAGTCACTTCCTGTCTGCTCTTTCAGTCACGGAGAGTGATTCGTAAGCTTTTATAAGGTTCAAGAGAAGAAAAGAGGGAACAACCGGGTCTGGCAGAAGAACACAAAGTCCTTGTCTCCAGAGAGAATAAAGCATAAGCCAGCTCAGCCTCCACGGGAACAAGGGCCATGGCAATGATCACTATTTCACTGCGAATGGCCCATGACAGGCTATAGACAGCCGCTGAGTCTTCCTGAGTCCTCCTTAGTCGCCTGAAAGTACTTCTGGTGCATCGGCTGCTTTTTACCCTATGGGTTAAAGGGTCAGAAACAGTGCCGAAAGACCAAAGGGGGTAATATTCACTCTGTTACAAACGCAGGTTAAGTCCAGGCCCATTATTAGGCAAGGGAAATTTTGTGTCTCTCCTGCTCCCCCTAGTGGCTACAAAAGGACCTACAGCAAGCAGCCTTTCTGCCAGAGCCTGGGGCTGAATCTGTTAACTACCCAGCCTGTAAAGCTTTAGCTGGTTAACAGCAGTAGCTCAATGAACACTCCCCAAGGCAGGTGAGGTGGTCTTGGTAATGATAACCCTTTCACTTATTCGTTTTTTTAGTAGTAAGAGTAAAGGTAGCATTATTAGTAGTAGCATGCTATTTCTAGTATAATTAGTGACATAATTAGTGAAAAGTACTCATTTAAGGGTAGAATTGGGGATCTTCAATTCCCATGTGTTCATCCCTGACTGCTGGACTGGTCACTACAGATTGCCCTCTGAGTACTGAATACTCTGAGTATATGTATGCGCTTGATTGCTACATATTTAGTTATTCAGCAACAAAAAAGCAGATTATAAATGATGGGGTCGCTGTTGTAAAACCATAAGGGGTGACGGTGTACAGATGAGAGTGCGAATTAATGCCTGTAATTCTCACTCCGCAAAGCAGACAGCCCCTCTGCAGGTGTGAGCCCCTCCCCCACCCCTGTCTCGCACTGACAGCATACCAATCAGATCCTTCCCGACATGTTTTTACCCACACTTTCCTGTTGAGTGTTAATCTCTTAACAGCTATAAAAAATCCATAGTTTCTAAAGGGGATTAAGGTGTGATTGTCTTTCCCTTATCAAACACCCAGCATTTACGCACTCTGAATCGGATTCCTTCCTCTGTCGCTCTTTGCTCTTTCTCTATATATACAGGTCTGCACAGTTTCCAGTTTTGTACCATGACTGCGCTGAGGGTTCATTTATTTCTGTTTTCCTGCAGCCTTTTGAACGTAAGCGATTGTGAAGCATGCCAATCAATGGATACAGCATTTGCTCTCTTTCAAAAACCTCCTGGTCATGTGTGAGCTGAAGGCTGTATGTGGTCAACCAGGTAATAGCCACGGCAGTGATCACAGGGATATTGTCCACCCATTTTCTGTAACCACCGATGTCATTCGGGTTCACATGGTCACATGGGGTCCAGAGACTATCCTGGAAGCTATTGGAGCAAGGCAGAGAATAACCCGGGACGGGGCACCATTCACACACACACACACACACACACACACACACTCAAGGGCAATTTGGTAACTCATTTTAGCTTCAGCATGTTTCTGGACTGTATTGGGAAACTAGAGTCCCCAGAGGAAACTCCATGATGACACGGGGAGACCATGCAAACTGCACACACACGTAACCAAGGCTCAAGTCAAACCCTGATGCAAGAAGTGTCACGATCTGTACCATCTAACCCTGCCCTTCGTGTCTGTTCCCCGTTTGGCCAGCAGGTGTCGCTGGCCAGCCTGTTCCCTGTGTCTTGTCCTTTGAGTCCCTGGTGTGTTTCCGCAGCTCCCCTGACTGCCGCATAGCTCTATGAGCCGAACATACGGCTGTTAATCCCTTTGGTCAGACCAGCCTCCACTGTTTATTTGTATTTATTAAATATCTCTTCCTCAGTGTTTCTTTTCTATTAGTTTTCTTGTTCCTAGTTTGTGGTTTCCGGTCTGCATAGGTTTTGCTAGGTGCCTGTGTTTCTGGTTACATATTACTTGTTTTTGCTATATCCCTAGTGTAACATTCTGTTTCCTTGTTTTCCTGTTAGTCTCTTAGTTCCATGATTGAGATTATCCTTTGTCCTATGTTAGCTTTCTGTTCCTATCTCTTATGTTAAATGGGTTGGTGCTGATCCATGTCTTAAATCAGCCATAAAAAAACCCTCAATGCTTTTATGCATTGTAAAGTTACGAACAGGTCGGTGCCGACCCTAACACAATAGAAAGGTTATAAGCTCCACCTGTTTCTTGTTAACCTGTGTTCCTTTTTGATGTCCTTCGTTTGCTCTGATTCCCTGTGTGTATTTAAGTGCTGGCTCTCACTCTGTTAGTCAGTCATTGTATCATGTGCCCGTGTTCATGCTTGCTCGCGCCTTGTGATCTTCCCTGAGTTTATGTCCTTTTGCCATCTTGTTGGGTTAGTCCTGGTTAATTCTGTCTCCCTGGTTGTGCTATTTTAGTCTCCCAGTTAGTTCTGTAATTTTCCCTGTTTGTGGTCCTTTTGTTTACCCTAGTGTGTTCCATTTCTTTAATGAACTTCTTGTCTTGGAGCCGCAAATGATCGTTATTTATGCTGCTCATGATGATGATGATGGTGATGCTTATTATTATTTTTTTTTTCTGAGTCGGACATCACCAGTCCATTCAGCACCACCCCTATAAACCATACTGGTGCCAGTCCATGGCCTGGTTCTGGCCAGTCACAGCCAGCTCACTCCAAAGTGCTGCCAGCCTCAGTCCAGAGCCAGGCGGTTGAATCGGGGGCAATTAGCATAATAATGGACTTGATGCGGCGCTCCACAATGAGCTGACTCGCACGACGGGGACCCTCTGGGGCTGATGCTGAGGGACAGCACTTAAGATCATCCCCCCACCCCGCCTCCGGGGCCCCTGGGCTTTACCCGAGGTCCTCCCCAGCAACCCAGCCGAATATCAACCTCCCCACTCCGCAGTGCTGCCAGCAGAGCCCCACTGATGGCTTAATTATCCATTTTCCACAGTCACGTTCCAGCTGGCTGTATTCTTCTCTTCACTGAAGTGGCCTTTGTGCCAGCCTGGACAGCCCACCTGTCCCTTAGGGCCAAGAGAGCAAACTGATTAAGCTCAGCGTTGTGTGGGCTTCTGCAAAACATCACGTCTTGGGTGTAGGTGAGGGAATGAAAGACCTCCGTCCCCAAATGACTCTAAAATCACAGCCAGAGACCAAGCTCTGTGCCTCAGCCCACCTGGATAACCTTCAGAAGTAAGGATCATATGCAGTTCATCTCCCCTGCCGCAAATTACACACCAGACAGAAGATTTTTGGGGGAAATGTGCTCCTTCCAGGGGCAAAGCATGTGGGTGGGCGGGGCAATGACTGCATGGCCCATTAAGTCATTGGCTTTGTCCCCCGAGGGATCAGCTGCCATCCAATCACACAGCTGACAGCACTGCCTGCCCACCTCTCTGCTGGATCCCCAGGCAGGGCATGACAGCTGTAAGGGGCAGGGTCTAAGGCGGGGCCAAATGAGTGGGCGTGGCCGCTGTCCTCTCACTATTGTACCTCAGGTCACACAAACTGCGTTCACCTGTGTCTTTGAAACTGCAAAACAAAAAGCTTCCTATTAATCACAAGCTCAAGGAAACCAGTGCTATGAAATTTCTGCCCCATGCATATTTCTTACTGTAGTTCCTATTTTCTACCCCTGACTCTGAGTTCTGAATGGTGAAGTAGTATCTGATTATACCCAGAGTATTATTACTTAACACAGAGAAGCAGATTCCTTTCATTTATTATTATTTAGAAATAAGGTTCTCCCCATGTACAGCACCTTGTTACATGGAGTATTATATACATACAGTAGACTCTGAGAAGAGGGCCGGCTGAGTTATTGTAAGGCCCGTAGAGTGCACTGAGAAATTAGACGTATAAATCAGAAGCTGTGAGCCAGCAAAGCAGTGACAGCCCCTGGAGGCAGCCCCCATACGTCTTCGCAGGGCAGGGCCGTGAGCTCTGAGCTTGAACTCCGGGTGGCCCCCTCCATCATCTGGGGGTGACGCGTCACGGGGGCGGAAATAACACTTTATGCAACCTGTGGTTGTGATGGTGATTATGATGGCACATGACCATAAGGGCATCATACTACAGTTAGGTGATTAGACACAATGGCTGGGGCGTAGCTCAGTTCTGGACCCCCTGATAAAATGCCACCGTTCGCCCCACCAAAAGAGATTTCGTCAACCGGGCCTCCTCATTCTTGTGGACCCTATCACCATGGTGATTTCGAACCAGCAGCACCAACCCGCCCGAAATTCTCATTAGTCTTTCTGAGACTGTGGCCGCCTCTGCTGATTTATTGGTGTTGCGCACAAGCAACTGACCCACAGGTAGCCCGATCACCTGGGGTAGGGGAACGGTATTTTATCTTTGATCAAGGTGAGTTGAGAGTGATGCAACTGTGTGTATGAATGACTGAAAAAAATCACACCGGCTACCAGATACACAAATGACAGACAAGAAGTTGGTCTTAGACCAAAAATCAACGGCCTTTTTAAGGAGTCCGTCCATCCTCCTCGCCCCCTACCTCCCATCGTCCGCCCCCAGGCACCTTTGAAGTCCACAGGGCCCTGGCCACCGCTGCTCAAGTGGAGGCGCCATTGTGCACTGTGATGATCAAAGCGATGTGTTTCCTCCTGGGCCCAGGGCGAAGGCTCGACGGGGAGTCTGTACCGCCTGGGGCAGACGAGAGCGCCTCAAACGCCTGCTTGGGCATGACTAACCATGTTAGTCAGACAGCCGACTGGGGGTGGCCAGCAGTGTGGGGGGGGGGAGGGTACTTCGTTACCGTGTCAACAATCGACATTACTAACACACTTCATCAAATCGGAGCCTGAATGCTGACTTCTACTGGTTTTGCTGGACTGGAAGCTGTTTCTCCACACTCACCTCCTTATTTATTTCCCATCTGCATTCACACCCAAGCCGCGTGGTGTTTTTACGGCTTTTCCCGCAGACGGCTTCCTCCGGGGCACACTGACATCCGGGTAATTATCTGCTGTGTCAG
This sequence comes from Mormyrus hasselquistii, assembly GCA_026779605.1. Taxonomy (NCBI): domain Eukaryota; kingdom Metazoa; phylum Chordata; class Actinopteri; order Osteoglossiformes; family Mormyridae; genus Mormyrus; species Mormyrus hasselquistii. The sequence goes on from JAODKE010000088.1 coordinate 22,665,754, forward strand.
TTTCTGCCGATGGTTTGTTCTGCTTATGGTGTATTCTGTCTCTGTGTAAAGTAAATGGGAATCTCAATATTGGCGCTACAGTAACTCTTTGCTAATCACTGACATGCGAGACCAGATCCGGTACTGGAATCATGTGAATCCTGCTGGAGAAAAATCATTGAAATGTCTGCTTGCGGTTGAGGTGTCTGTGATGTGTTTTCTTATCCAGCAAATTTTTTTTTTCATCCCAGTGAAAAGTTGAAAGTAAGGATGATGACCCACACACGGTTCAGAAGAGGACTTTCTATCGGTAATTTTTTTTTTGATTGTCTGAGTGCCACTTAGCATGATGATCTGGGTGTGCAGACCCCTAAATGACTCTCTCTCCATGTGATTGTGATTTGCTGTGATGGTCGAAGGGTGGGCACAACCCCCCAAGTTCAGATCCGGATCAAATTAATGCCGTGTGGTGCTGGTTCAGAGCCAGAAACTGACCCAGAACCACAGTGAGGTCCTAACCGTCAGCACGGACTACTGTCCTCACTGAGCAACAGGTAGCAAACAAGCAGGGTGTCCTGGTCAGGTGACCCAAACAATGACCCAGAATAATCGCTACTCTCGTAGTCCTGACAGTACCATGGCCAGCACTGGCCTTTTCTTTGAAATGAACACCCAACAGTGAACAGGCAGCTCTCAACTGATGTAAGTAATCTGTTCCACAACCCTCTATATATATATATATATAAGTCATATTTAATGTAAGTCGGACTGCCCCCACACACCTTATAACTAACAAAAAGCCAGAAAAAGACCAGTGAAATGTTAAAAAAAAAAAACATATTAAATAAATGGAAACATAAAGTTAACTTACAGGCTTATGTCACATTTTAGTGTTAGCGCTTCTGTGTATTACAGGAATTTTTTCCGATTTATGAATGTCAGTTTTACAGAGTTCGGGAGCTGCCTGTACTTTACTCCGATAAATGGTACAGTATGTTCTGAGCCCACACATACAATGTGGCTGGAATGTTCCCTCTTCCTCCACAGCCTTTCGCCCCTCCTTCCTCCCGTTTCGAATCCTTTACTTTTCGCGTGAATAACAATAACAGGCGAGCATGCTAACCTGCTCCCTCACACCACTCCTCGCTTTGTTTCCACCGCTGAATCGCTCTTCCTCCTCCGTGTCGATCCGCTCCGTTAAGTCGCGTCCCAGTAATGAGCGCGTGTTTGTGCGTGACATCCGGGGTGTATTAGCGAGTCGCCAGCCGAGACATGTAAATATACTCAGAAATAACAGGGTGAGGTTCTGCGTGAGCCCCACGGACCTTCAGACGCATAAAACTGGCAAAACGTCTTTATATGACAAGCAAGTAAACAACATAAATAGAGGAGAGAGACCATCGTCGGAAATGTTTAATTTCAGACAGGCGGGGAGCTATGGGGCTGTCGACACACAGTTACACTAAGTAATGGGTACATAGATTCTCCAAAAAGAGGAAAGGCTTTTTTATTATTAAAAGAGAATGAAAAAGCAAACAGAAAGGGAGATGAGACAGGGCTATTTTACAGTGTGATTAGGTCATTTATCTATTCAAGCATCATTTTAGAAAATAAGTATGGATGCAATTTATAACCAGGAAAAAAAGATTAAATGCTGTGGTCACTGGTGACACTCTAGTAAAAATAAAACGGGTGCCATTTTCCTCATTGACCACGGAGGTGAGGGATAAAAGTGATTGCACTACTCAATTGCTGGTAGATATTAGCTTACTCTGAAACTGATCCATAAAACATCCATTCATCATCAGTAAGCACTTATCCATTGTGGATAATATGATATGTGCAGCAGCTAACAAATAGGTATTTACAGTGACGCATAGCATTGTGGGAAATGTACCTCGTGTCATGATAGTCGAGACGTGAGTGGAGAATAAGGCCAGTAGGGCATTGTTAAGGGCTGAATTACAACCAGTTGGGAATATTCCAGAGCAGCGTGTGGCTCAGTGGGCTAAGCCTGTATGCTTGTAATCACAAGGTCGCTGGTCTAAACCCAGCCTCAGCATGTCTGTGGGTCCTTGAGCAAAGCCCTTAACCCCCAGCTCCCTGGGTATCACAACAGGTGGCTGGCCTTCATAGACTGCATACTACAATGAGTAAATTGGGGAAGGTATAAGGACAATTTCCCCACAGAGATTAATAAAGTATCAATTATTTTATTAATTTATTTATTTTTGAGCATTTACCTAAACTTTTACCTCACCAACAGGCTAAATATGTGCAAGTAAGATGATTCTTCTCAGTGTCTCCAATAGTAGATCATCGCGAGCGGACATGGAAATATGTGTGGAGCCTGAACGCCGACGACGACGTGAATGATGTGCAGAGCGCCCCTAGTGGCGGCCCGGAAGCCTGCAAGCAGCCAGCCAGCAGTAGCACCGCTGAATGAGTCCCATCTACCGCCACGTCCCCTCCTGACAGTATGCTGTGAGATGGTGTCATGTTCGTATCATTTGATTTGTCTGTTTCGTTTGATCTAAAAAAGAGAGCGAGGCAGCAAGGGTGTAATATGGGGACAGGTGAACAGACAGATGCCCCAACCGGGTATCACATGCGCACAAAGGAGGGAGACGCCCTGACTGCCAGCCCCATCTAAAGCTAACACTAATGCACCGTTTAGCGTTCCGTCAGTGTCGCCCGTTAAATCCTCCCCAGAAGTAGTGGAAGCCAATGTTAATGAATCACATATATCTAAAATTTCATTGACAACCATTTCCCACTTAATTTCCATCACTCCGCCCCTCACCAGTACCATCCACAGATCTGTCACGTAGATTTGTAGTCATGCTTGCTAACATTCGATTTTTTGATCACACTTATCCCCACCCGACCCAGTCCTCTCTGGATTGTTTTAGAAGGAATGGCTACCATCATGTGCTTCATGAAGTCATCACCTGGGGGGGGGTAAACTGGAGAGGATCAGCGGGTAGGAAGTGGATCGGTGGACCTTTAACTCATTACTAACTAACATCATGCCGTAAGAGCAGTAGTTTCTGTATCAGACTGACTGGTCAATTTACGGAGACAGTTGAATGGAGACACAGTATTGGAAGGAGCCAGAGAAAGCAGACAGTGGCCCCAGGTTCGAGTACTCTTAATCAACAAACAAGTGTTTTTTTTTTCTAATGGAGTTATGTATATACAGTGTTCACAGAAAGTCTTTGGACGTTTGCTTAATTCGGTAAAGATAATGCAAATTTATTGATTTTTATAACAAACATCATTTGTCTAAAAAAATATATTTCAGATTAGAAAAAAACGGAAGTTTTAAAGTGAAACATTCATTTCAAGAATTTCAATTACTAATAGCTGAAAGCAAAATTGTAGTTCTAATACAGCTGTTCTGAATTTAAAAGTTAACTGACAAGCATAACCGGGTACCGTTATGACCGTGTGCAGGGACTAGCGAGCGGGGAAACAGGATCGGGCACACGGAAATCCAAAAATGAGGCTTTATTCAGGTACGTTGACAGACAAGAAAAAACAACATCGATGACTGGACTAGGCAAACAGACTTGAACGCGGACTTAAATACACAGGACTAAATGGAACTGATATGAAACAGCTGGTCACAATCGGGGTTGCGCACCTAATTAATTATGGGTGCGTGGCATACAGGAGGATCGAACGAGCAGGTTATGACAGGTGCTTTTTAATTAATAACACCTTTAAGATAGCATAAAACGCCAAACGTGTTCTTAGTATCCCTTTGGCAGCTAATTGCATCTAACAGCAAGATGGCAAGAACAGAGTCAGTCAAAAAGATGATGACACTTAATAAAACGAAAATGTCTGTGAGGAGGATATGCAGATATGTTAAACATGGCTTATCAGTTGACTTTTGTTATGAAACCAGTAAATTTGCAACATTATTACATCCCAGGACTTTCTGTGGGCACTCTATGTATATACAGTGTGAGTGTCTGATGTGTGTGTCTGTGTGTGGTCCAGGTTTACCTTACTTTGTGGGGACCGACGTGATGAATACCTGCTTTTTTTACCTTATGGGAACCAGTAGGGTGCAGTTTCTTGGTCCCCACATGGGAAAACTCTTATAAAAATCGGTCACTGCTATGAAAAAACTAAAAATGCAAAAACTCTTGTATTTTGTTTGGTTACTTGTGGTTATGGTTGGGACATGGGTGAGGGTTAAGGGTGTCATAGTTAGCATTAGCATTTTTCCCATAGAAATGAATGAACGGTCCCCAGAAAGATAGCCACACGATGAAGATACGCGGTGCAGGGTGGTCAGGCACCAGGGGACACGGGAGTGCAGAGTGGTCAGGCACCAGGGGACAGCATGGTGCAGGGTGGTCAGGCACCAGCATGGTGCAGAGTGGTCAGGCACCAGGGGACACGGGAGTGCAGGGTGGTCAGGCACCAGGGGACAGCATGGTGCAGGGTGGTCAGGCACCAGGATGGTGCAGAGTGGTCAGGCACCAGGGGACACGGGAGTGCAGAGTGGTCAGGCATCAGCATGGTGCAGAGTGGTCAGGCACCAGGATGGTGCAGAGTGGTCAGGCACCAGGGGACACAGGAGTGCAGAGTGGTCAGGCACCAGGGGACAGCATGGTGCAGGGTGGTCAGGCACCAGCATGGTGCAGAGTGGTCAGGCACCAGGGGACACGGGAGTGCAGAGTGGTCAGGCACCAGGGGACAGCATGGTGCAGGGTGGTCAGGCA
>JAODKE010000088.1:22708996-22721555 GCA_026779605.1 Mormyrus hasselquistii
TGCTGGGCCCCCGCCCCCACCCGCTGGGGGAAGGGGGGGGGGGGGGGGGGGGTTAAATTCTGCCTCAAAAGCACCCTGAAGGGCCCCCCCCCCCCCCCCCCCGTTCAGCTACACTTCTCTCTCTCTGTGGTAAAGGATAGGGACAAGGTGACTGCCACCTCCCTGCACCCCAGACACGTGAGAAGCACGGCACGGTGATGTGTGCCCGTTAGGTCTCCCACGTGGATGTGCTGTCGCGTCTGCCTGCGATTAAGGGTCACATGACTCTCTGAGTCAGCTCCAGCTGGCAGACTGGGGTCAGCTAATGGGTGACTCCAGCTTTTCCTCCCTGTCCTCCATCTTTCTCCCCCAGGGCCCCCCCTTTCTGTCCCCGCGCTTAGCGGTGTCACTCACTTCCGTTTAATATGCTCTGTCCTTGAGGTAAAGGTATCACTAGCCACCTTGGGGTATATCTCTCCTTAGGGACATGAAGGATTGCAGATGTCGTTCCGCATTCGATTACTAATGCCTGTACCCATGATGCACGGTGACGCAGTTCTGAGTCCGATTAAGTGGGTCTGTCCTTGAAACAGTGACGTTGGTCTGCATTTCGTTAGCTAAGGCTGTCCTTGGGAGACAAAGTACAGTTTACTGAATTATCATGAGAGTTAGGCCTTGGATGAAGAATGATACAGCCCTGTGCTTGATTTTTGGGTCTCTCCAGCTCTGTGTGGGATTCTGAGGTGATGATGAACGTCTTACGGATTTAATACTTCAATGGACAGAGTTCAGTCATAGTGTGCTTGTGTATCTTTGGAGACTGGGCCACGTCAAAATGTGCCCAAGCACTGAGGTCCAGCAGGACAGTAGCATCTTCTTTCTCCCGCTAGACTAGCCAGCCCCTCTAGGAGGCGCCAATGGGCTATTCACATGCAGAACTGTGCAAAGGTCATATTCATGTTAAATGTGTGCTCCTGTGACCCCAAACCCCCCATTTCAAAGCGGCAATACCCTGAACACCAAGCACACACACATCTGAGAAAAGTCATAAAATAGATTTATTTAACTGAGATTAGCAGAATGACACCACACTCTCCCAGCAGGTCTCTGACAATATTGCTTATCTTAAAGGCTTAAAATAAACTCTGCCATGAACAGATTTCTTGAGAAAAACACATAAGTATGTTTAGTTTATGATGGAAAAAAATGAACAACTGGCATAAATGCTATATTAATTAATTCCTCTGGTCCATTCATTCATCTGCCTCCAGTCACTCTGTGACCCCCCCCACAATCGTCTCAGAACATGCCAGGAGGAGATTCTAGGAATAAAACAACACAAGAATCATTTTGCAAAAGAAAACAATAAATTAAAAAGCTGCCAAACTAATAATTCAGCTAACACCTCGGGCAGAATATGAGATGGGAAATGTAAATCTCAGCATTGAGTGGCCTCACATGGGCATTACGGACGCGGCTGCCACGTTTCCTGGGACTGCTGTGCGTGGCGACAGATTTTGGGCGGGTCAGATCGAGCTGCAGTCTCCGGGAAGCCGGCGAGTAGAGATTAGGATCTGAGGGCAGATTACAAAATGAGGGCGTGACACCTCGGCCATGGGGTGCTTCATTATGGCTACATCCTGTTTCCTGAATTGCGACATGGTGTCGTGTGACTTTTACATGTTTGGACCAGTCATGATCCATAGTGCCCCCCCTGGGGAGCAGGAGAGGAATTATTTGCACTAGAGTGGGAAATAGACCCGGGGGGGTGAAGAATATTAATAAAGTTCTGTGCTTCTCCAAAGGGGGTGGAGTCAAGTCTTGGTGGGAGTGGTCATGACGGGGGTGGGGCCAACAGGCTGATATTGCTGATATTCACTCGAAAGAGGCGCGCACAGTGCGGCCCTTGAGCGCCTGCGGGGGGCGATAGTTATCCACCATGCAGCAGGGCTCCTCTCCCTCGGAGGTGAACAGGAGGCCTCGGAATGTCTCCATCTGTGTGGAGATGGAGTGGGAGTTAATACGGGGGGGGGAGCATGTGGCAACCTTGTCACCCTCCAGAAGGCACCGTAGTGAGGCTGCCTCTCACTAGCCTGCACCATGCCTGAGATCAGAACCCACATCCTCAAGGTGCTGGGGCTGGAGTAGGAGAGAATCGGGACACAACATCCCAGAAATCAGATGTCAGGATCCCTGCAGCCGACCCAAATGAGTAGCTGTAACTTTTCAGCCATTGGACTGAGGAAGACATTGGCACTGGATGCTTGAAAGGTTAATTCAGGTACAGCTTGACTTGCGTCAGTTTTGACGAGTGCCAGATGAAAGAGGATATGATTGAGGAGCAAGAAGATAAAAGTATTCGCATCTGGTTTCATAAGCCAGACCAGATAAAAAGTTATATTTAGAAGGTCACTCACATAAACTGAGGATTATGTTTGTTCCTAAGCAGCAGGTAACACAGGCATCAAAGAGAAGAGGGGGCGGGGCCTAACCTGGTCAGAGCTGACACTGATTGGCTCCTTCAGCACAATCCAGGTCACACTCTCTAGCAGTGGGGGCGTAGTCAGGGATCCTTCGTAAGTCCAATAGTCCAGAGAACCAGGCAGCAGGATTGAGGGATCAAAGTCTGTGAACGTTGTCTGCTTGCCCTGGAGTGAAATGGATGCGAGAGCTAAAGGTTAATGCCAGGTCAGGTTGCCACGGTAACGAGCACCAGGCTATCGGGCCATCTGGGCTTCCTGGCACAGTCCTACCTTGGTCTTGACAGCATCCAGGACATCGAGAACCGTTTGTAGATGTGGATTGGCATCACCGATCTGACAGAGAAGCGCACACATATTAATGATTGATTCAAAGAACAGTCCATCCATCCATTCATCCACACATCCGTCCTTCCCTCATGGTACTGAAGATCTTGTGCTTCCTAATCCGGTCCTGGGGAACCCATAGTCAGTCCATGTTTTTGCTCCCTCTGAGCTCAGACAGTCAGTCCACACCGGAAGCTGGATGGAAGCAAAAATGTGGACATTCTATGGGTCCCTGTGGACCGAATTGGGAAACAGTGTCCCGGAGGAACCCCCAATACCAGAAAGCCCCTCAGACAGGAGGCGTAATTCGTGTATCTATTAGTGTAGCTATTAACCACAAAAAGCAGATAGGCAGCTGTGCCAGGAGTGAAACACACCTGGAGGAAGACGCCCACCACAGCCAGGCCGTCCGCCTGGGCGGCAGCTTCCACGAAGCTGGGGTACTTAGTGTTCCAGTGCACCAGGTGGAGCTGGGGTTGAGAAGACCTGTTAAATTAACTGTAGCGAGCGATAAACAGAACTCAGGGCAAACTTTTAGCTGGCTATACAGATCATTCTCAGTCTGTCTGTCTATGTCTGATTGTACACGACACCTTTCCATTACGATTCTGGATGGTGACCCGAAGGTGGCAGGATTCTCGTACCTCGGCTGGGAACTTGGTCCCATCCACCGTGTGCTCTGAGCCCCTGTCGTCGCTCGCCCCCCAGTGGAAGTGGAACTGCCGCAGGCGGTAGGTTCCTGAGATGGGTCCCCCGATCAGTGCTGTGGGCAGAAATCCACACAGGGGTCAGTTCTACCCAGAAGGTGTGCATCTCACGTCCCATCAAGGGTTCCAGACTCCCGAGGTCTGACATGAACGGTATCGGCATTAATGTTTTATTCTGCAAAGGGCAACGTGCAAAACGTCTAACTGTACTACCTTGGATACGAGACAGGCTCATTATTCGCGCCATAACACAACCAGTCAGACGTCTATCTGACAACGGGGATGAGCTCTGAATGCGCAATACCAACTGTATATGCTTGAGATGACAAGAAAAAGCCATTTGACTTGTCTTGAAGTGGAAGCTATAAATATACGCATAGTAATTATGCATGTGGCACGCACCAAATTAAACTCCACGCTAACAACCTTTGACCTGGTGGCCTCTCACTCATCGACGATTGATGACTTACGAAGACTATCTCACTGCGTCAAAAATCAACCCCAAAACTCACACTTCTACGCAGCCTCTCTGACACTTTCTGAGTTCCAAGACTCTGAAGACGGTGGACACCTGACCCAAGAAGTCAGCTTTTTACTGTTATATATATATTTTTTAATCTTATTCAGCATCTTCCTGCATTTCACTGTAGATACACACATTTTCTGCTGAGGCTGGTCTGCAGTGACCATGAACCCAAAGCCCGGAGACCCTGAGCGGCTGCAGCCGTTACATAACATTACAGGGAGGCAGAGAATCCAGTGGTGCCCAGTTTCCTACAATCGTTCTCTTTTCAAAGCCTTTCCCTTCGTGCCAGACTGGGTCAGATAAACAGGATGTATTAGGTACAATCTGCCCCACATTCGCTGCCTTTTGAAGGTTTGTGCGTGTCCATGTGTGTTAATAGGACACATTTACTGAGGTGTTTGCGCATTTATCTGCGTGTCCATGTGTGTTAATAGGACACATTTACTGAGGTGTTTGCGCATTTATCTGTAGCTGCTGAAAGTTTTAGATTTTAATTTTGATTGCGTACCTGCGATGTTACTGTGTACATAAAATTTGTGCACGCACGGTGGACACTGATCACTATCTTAGTGCGGCTAACCCTCCAGTACCACAATTAAGTAGCAGCCTGAAATAGAGTCGGATAATCTGAAGTCTTTATAAAGGCGGTAGACGGAATCAGGCCACTCGCCGAGTTAAGCAGGTGATCTGTATAGGGGCTCTGAGTTTACATTCCGAGTGCACTCTGGTAACATTTTTCTGAGCCGTTTTAAATATTCCTATGCTACAGCTGTTGCGGCACGACAACATGAATCGATTAAATATATCACCATAAACGCAAAAATAAGTTAACGGCTCTGTTCAGAATAAAGCTCACGGAGATGACGACTGGAAGCGAACCTTATAAAATCATTTTAATTAGCAGTGCTGCACGAACATTATTAAATATGGTTGATTATACACATCCAAAGTCGTCCTGTTTAATTAGTTCCCTCAAAATTTCACCTGGATTACAACTGCACGAATGCAGTTCTGGGTATATTACTATATATATATATATACCATAATAATTTGGTTATGCGGCATTTAAATGAATACCTGGCTGTGCATATGTAACAAGTTTTTGCAAATCAGGCAATGAAACCGCATGCATTCATAGATCCATTGAGAGCTGCGCAGGCACTCATTCATTTGCATCAGGACCGCTATAGGCATCGCCCGTGCCATCGGCCGGTACACCGTTATGTGGTGGCTTTTAAACGGCACCGGCACACTAACTTGAACTGTCGGTGTCGTCGGCGAAGTCCACTTGGATGGAGTGGCCGCTGTTGATGATGCTGCTTGAGGTGCCGGGGTCGTACTTCACGGTGAGTGGCTGCAGGTCGGGCTCGTATTGCGCTGTGCCGGGACAGATGTCTATGGGAGATTGCCGGGGTCCGTCGGCAATGGAAAACTTTTCGGCCCATTTGTCAGGTCCTGTGACAGAGCCGTGGTACACATGTTACACCTCTGCACTACTTTGGCCAAATGGCCGATACAGGATGCACAGTAACCCGGGTCGAATGTGAAGATATTATTATAGGGGGTTATTCTAGGAGCCGATCTCATCGATTGGAGCATCTGACTCCTTCTCGCACCTGGCAATGAAAACGCGCCTTCCAACCCTGCAGTAAATGAAGCCGGTCACCTTGAAATTGAAAGGGGGGGGGGGTGGTTACATAAGCCACAAACTATAACCTATTACCCTCCATATCCCCGTGTATCTCCGCGCCGCCAGTTGCCGTTTACATTAATACTAACGCTGTGGAAATGAATCAGCTCATTAAAAGCAGTAGGCAGAAAATGCTGCAGCGATCGAGGATCTCACCGTTCTCCGGTGCGTATCCCCATCCTTGAGACATCGTGCCCGTCGTTGCGCCTCTGGTCCTCTAAGCCCGCTGTGCTGGGTATAAACCCCGTTTCTGACACTTATATAGTCTCCTCGGGCTGGTGCGTCTTCCAAGGCAGTGGGTTTGGCCACATGATCCCTGCGAGCTGCGGGAGGAGTTTTTTTTTAAGATATGAATCGATGAGCCGTCCAGTCTTTTTTCCCTCTCTGCATGGCCGTATCTCCTCTGCACACGGTATTCAATCCTCCTAATACTGGAGTGCATCATAAATGCACGCATGACACAGTTTTCTGATGTTGGAAAATGTGTCACCTGTCACGTCCCGGCTATGCTCGCTACAAGGGCGGGCGGAGATGTTATCGGCACGAAACAGGGTATAGGGGCTTGATCTTCTAACCGGCTCCGGCGACGCTGCGACGAAAAGGTGCCGCTTTCGCCGTCAACGAGGGCAAACATCAAGGCAATGCCGCCTTCCGCAATCCGACACCGTATGTGAAGAAATGCCATGCACCATCCACTTAGAAAAAGAAAAGCCACTCAAAACTAAAACAGATACCCCAAATCTCAGTATCTGATGGAAGTTATTATACCTGAAAAGCTGGCTCCGCGCATACTGATGTGGTATCTCCAAAAAGGCGCGCTATCCGACGATTTCAATATGCCCTCTACGAGCGCGACTGCTCTTAAAGCGACAAGGAACCACTGTCGATAAACCCGCCGCAATTATTAGGGGTCCGAGCAACGAATAGCTGCTGGATGCTATTATTATTATTATTATTATTATTATTATTATTATTATTATTATGCTTTCCCGGAAACAATTAATTACGCACTGTTTACACCTTTCAATAAATGTTTGTGGCTGATGCTATTACTTCTTTGTCAGTATATTAAGATGAGTTTGAATATTTATAAACTAGCGTGTTAAATGGTAATGGCGTATAACGTATTTTAGACACAGAAAATATGGAAATAGTCAATATCAATGTGTACTCCTTTAAACTTGTTAAGATAACTGAAGTTTATGCAGTCTTCAATCAACAATGAATGGATTGCCTTAAACGATAGGGTTTATAATGTTGAGTGTTTTCATTCTCCTAGACAATATAACACTGTCCCGCACTGTCATGAAGCATAGGTCTATCTGTTTGTCTAAAAATGTACTTCTGTGAAATACAGGACTGCCGCATATATCATGAAAATAATAATAAAAAAGAAATTTCCTGCTATTTTTCAGACCTTTTTGCTCTATCCGTTCTATCCGGAGCGTTTATTAATCCGTAAATGCACAATTCCGAATGCAATCATATATTACAAACTACATTATTTCTATATTAAAAGCAAATGTATAGTGTTTGGACTGGAATCCCAACCAGGGTATACCGCAGTTAGAAGATGGATGGATGCATGATGACTTACATTTGCTGTGACATTTATTACCTGTTTTCGCAATTAAATTTTAGCTGTTGCTGCCACCTCGTGGTAGACAAACAAAATACACGGCGGAGCAGTCAACAATACAGCTCACGTTTTATTTAGGAGACGCTTTTATGCAAGGCGACGTACATTGTTGAAAAAAAGGGTCAGACAGTCCCTGGAACAATTGGGGGATAAGGGCATTGCTCAAGGGCCTAACGGTGACGTCATTGTGCTGAATTGGGGGTTAAAACCCGTGAGCTTCTTACCACAGACAGCATCGAAACTCGCTTAGCCCCACCGCGCAATAATTCTATTTGTAACCGACGATGGATAATTCCAGTTACGAGTTAAAGAAACTGTAACAGAAATACACGTTGGAAAGCAAAAACGATTTGGTTAGGACACACGTTGCCCTTCGGAAGCACATGCACAGGATTAACATATTCATCCTTAAAGAAAAGTCGATTAAAACAGTAATGTGAAAAATTGAGTAATAAGGAAACGAAGTGTATTTAGAAAAGCACATCAAGTTCAGGATGTATAGCTATCCATGTTGACTGGGGCATAGCTCAGCGAATTAGGGGTCTGTATCCGTTCCTGGATTGTCATGAGTTCAAATACCCTGAACTAGGCCCTTAAATTACTTCAGGTATGCTGGTTAACCATGCTCTTTGAACCTTCCCTGTATGCGACTTTCAGCATTTAGTATTTGCAAAAAATATTTTAAAAAGTAACGCCTCAGTTATTTCAGACGAATTCTTCCCTGATCTGCACAACACGAGGGACGATTATCCCGAAGAGCAGTACACGGGAAACTCCAATCCAATCGTACTTGTGATCTTCCGCATTAACCACGTGATGCGGAGCCCTCGCTTTCCTTGTGTACGGCCGTCGCTTATTGGTGGAGCCGAGGAGTCGCATGTCAATGACGTCAAAGCGACAATTTACACGAGGAGTCGTTTACTGCCAGTTAAGGTATATATTGATTTCGTCTCTTTGTATATGCGATTCATGTGTGTGTTACGTCGTACAGGTTAGTGAGACATGTATGTTTCCGCACATATACCAAAACTTTTCAAGATTTATTTATTCGTGTTAAAGTGGCAGCTTCCGATGTACGCCGAAACGTTTTCCAATACAAACTTGTCAAACGCACATTGATAGCCAGCCAGCGATGTCAGTTGATTGTCTTGTTGAAGTTTATCTTTTTCATTTGTCTCCTTCTGATGTCGTGTTCCTGATGTAGAACTACTGATGTAGTTCAAATAAAATTACCATAATAATAAAGAAGCATATCTTTATCGGCAGCTAATCATGGCCAAAAGTAAGTCTAAGGGTCAAAAGCAGAAGAGCGTGTTTCAGATCGCCAACAAACCCATGAAGAAGAAAAATAAGGCGAAGTCTGTCACCACCAGCCTGAAACAAGTAAGTCTGCTGCGATAGCTCATCGCCTGTTTTGTAAGTTAGCGATTGTTTTCTTTTTCATTGTACTTCTACAAAATTCATAAAATGAAGTTCTGCGGCGAAACATCCTCCATGTTGCTATCTCATTCAGTGGCAGACCCCCCTGGCACCGCCCCCTAAACACCGGACCCCCGGGTGCTTCCCCGTATTTTATTCGGCTCTGAGTAATATCGATCACAGAATGCGGAACACGGTTTTATCAACCTTTCAGCTGTAACGAAGCTGAGGAGTGCATTGGAAATATCAAACTAGCGTCTGGCGTGTTTTCAGTTAACGGCAGGGACGTTACAGGGGCATGGATACCCTGAGAATTTCAGGGGTCCTTGAATACATAAATTATATATATAAATATGGGAAGGGGTATCCAAGGTGACATTTTGTAAGGGGACCAGAATTGCTAGACACTCCCCCACATTGACCCTGGTCAGCAGTTAGAAGAAATTAGTGTAGTCTTCCTATAACTTCTCTGGATCTAAATAGATATAGATGTAATTCTTGTGTGAATTTAGAAAGTAGTTTTTTTGTGCACTTAAGGAAGTCAGTGACTTTTAATCTGGAGTCACTGCGAGACACATTCAGTTGCAGGGATGTCTGAAGCAGAACATTACTGTTTTTGCAGGTTGGGGCTAAATAGTCCGAACGTTTAACTGGTGGCTTGTCATTCTCACCGCAGATCAATGCCGTGAAGAACGAAAAGGTGGACAGCCTCAATAAAATATTCACAGACGTCCAACGCGAAGTGCAGAGTGTGTCGAAGTGCACGGCCGACAAAGAACCCAAGCAGTTCCCACAGGTAAAGGGAACCGCGGCACTCTGGAGGAGGTCATTCTACTTCAGCATTCATGTCATTGAAATACACACCTGTAAATATGACTTGGTTTTCTGCAGAATGGCTTACTGCTGAGATGTGGAAGGCCTTGTTTTTATTTCTCACCTTTAAGACAAATGTGTCGTCTTCTTAATTAGCCTGTTTACGTTCATCCCCTTATGCAAGGAAGAGGGAATGAACTGAATTTAAATTTAATGAGTTTTTGAAATCAGTCCACTGATGCATGACTCATTTTAACAATATAAGTATCTCGTTACAATGAGAAAGTGGACAGATTTTATTTTTGTCATGGTGGTATTAATATGCCTCACCGAATGATTAAAGTTTGATTAAAAAAAAAACATTGGGTGGAGGCGAGCTGACCAGGACGGTGGGTGTTTTCCACCATCAACAGATCAGGCAGCTTCTGGTTTATTCCGCATGGGCTGTGCCACACGCTTTGTACATAATGCCGCAGCAACGTGCACAGACATGTGACCTGTAGTTCCCCCATCACCTGCAGGTTGCTAGGGAACCACCAGGAGAAGTGGCCAACGTGGACAGCGCGGCCCAGCTCCTGTCCCAGTTGTAGCCAGGAGGCTGTCCATGAAGCCGCGTGGGTTTGAGATCGCTCCCCTTCCCCTGCAGAAGCAGATTCTGACTCTCAGAGGCACTGCAACGTCCCAGAGGAATCCGCCGGTTAGCTGGATGCCACGGACCCTTTGCAGGGAATGAGCAATGCAGTTTGGAGATGAATCATATTTACTGAACTTGAATCAATGTAAAAAACACCACCTTATCCATCCTTCAGCATCTTATGAAAATGGAATGAAATGAAATGGCAACATCAGGCCTACATGCGTCGGATGTTAGAGATGTGTGTGTTTGAAATCCGCTGAAGCTACTCTGTGGATCCTGAAGATGCACGTTAACTGCTTGTGTGAATACCTCTGGTTTTCTTACATAGGTGTTATGCTACTTATCAGCGCGTCAATTGCCATAGATAATGTACAAAACTTTATTGAACCCTGAGGGTTAATTCTAGTGCACACAACAGCAAGGTACGTAGTGTACTGGAAAGCAAAGTTTACAGGCAGTGTACCTACTGCAAGCTAAAAAGTACACAAATACCTAAAAACAGAATATTCGCTATGTACTTGTAGGACTAACTCGGAAGTTAGGATGTAAACTATTTAAAAAAAAAAAAAAAAAGATGTGCATCTGATCTGTGATATTTGCTATAAAAATTCATCATGGACTAGACGTCGGAGAATCCTGAGGGCTCAATATAACTCCCTGGTGTAACGTATAGATTCTCTTGTCCTGTCTTGTATTCAATTCAATTCAATTCAACTGGCAAACTGAAGTCTCTCCCACAATGTTACAGTTCATAGGTCACATGCATGATGTCACCTTTCCATGAACCGTGACTCTAGCTCAGATAGTACTCACCCAGGGCACCATCCAGATATGTGGAAGGAACGGCAGAAAGCACGAGTGGCCAGAACACTGATGCATTAACACATTAATGGACAAGCATAGATAAAAATGGCATGTACAGTAGTACAAAGCGGCCATCGTTACGGTGTGTTACATGGGTAGGTTAAACTGAAGTAATTGGTCTTCAGTCAAGATTTAAAGACTAAGACCGATTTGGCATCTCGAACATAGGCCGGTAAACCAAACCACAATATAAGGGCCCTATAGCAGAATGCTGCATTTTTAATCACATGCTCATATATCTGATAAAGAGCAGGACCTGTATCTAATGAGGTCATCAGAAATGTATTATGGGATGTCTCCCATAGAGGTAATGCTGCCATTTAACATTAATCTTTCAGTACATTCATACAGACACATAAAACTACAGCCATCTACCCATCTATCTCCTAACCCCTCCTCCTGGTCAGGGATGTGGGGCCTGGAGCCAATCCCAGGCAGGACAGGGCACAGGGGTGGAGGACATCCTGGACGGGATGCCAGTCAGTCACAGGGCACATAGACACACACTCTCTATTAGAGACACCAATTAGCCTGACTGCATGTCTTTGGACTGTGGGAGGAAACCCACACAGCACATGGATAACATGCAAACTCCACACACACACAGAAGCCAGATTTAAACCCCTAAACATGGAGGTGTACAGCAACAGCACCACCTACTGGGCCACCATACCAACTGTAAAGACACTATCATCCCAATGAAAAACCATATTCAACAACAATTGTTCAAGAGTTCAAAGAACATCCTTATGACTAATGGAGATATTTTATTTCTTTTAGTTTTGCTGTGACTTCAGCTGAGGGGACGTCATTCTGGAGGTGGGGTACACAACCATTCACGAGGCTTACAAGGCAAAGCCCAGCCCCCACCTCGGCCCCTCAGATCACAGAGCCTCCAAGCTCCTACCAGCCTGCACACCATTACTGAAACGGTCCAAAGTCACTATCAAGCAGGTCAGAGTTTGGCCAGAAGGAGCCACTTCTGCACTTCAGGACTGTTTTAGCCACATTGGCATCACTGAAGGCTTCCCAGTCAATCAGAAGCCCTGGGTCACAGTGGACGTCCACAGCAGGCTAAAAGTTGCCTTCAGGGCAGGTGACCCTGTGGCCCTAAGGACAGCTAGAGCCACTCAGTCACTGGCCATCGTGGCCACAATATGAGCTTACGTGCAAATAAAATTAATGGCCTTTTCCACAACACTGGGGGCACATGACGTATGTCGCAATTTCCCCCTGGGATTAATAAAATGAATCTTAATCTAATACAGACCTTCACAGATTACACCACCTCACTTACCATGGATTATGACACCTCCCTCCCTGAGGCTTAACTAGCTCTTTACTTGGTTTGATGAGGCACACAACACAGAGAAGAGCACCCCTCCCACCAATGAACAGACGCCCCACCTATCCACAGCGGGAGTGAGGAACACTCTGTGTAACATGAACCCACGTAAGACTGCCGGTCCTGACAATAT
>JAODKE010000088.1:22781312-22792107 GCA_026779605.1 Mormyrus hasselquistii
ATTGTGCAAATATATATATGCACACGTGTGTGTCTGTCTGTGTGTGTTGTTCACTGCCTTGCGCCCGCAGCCTCCGACAGGATAAGCGATTGCGGAAAACTGACGAATGGATATGTATACACAACATAGAACTTACAAGTATAAGTTCTGAGTCGGTTCTTAACTCAACAAAGGGCAACATAAATCAGTTGTGTACCCCTGAGGACTGCAAGGGGGGGGGGGGCTTAAACCACCCCCCAAGGGAGAGTTACTCTTAATTCATACTTTTATGTTCATAACTTTCAGTAGTTTCGTGAAAATCCGAGACAAACATGCTTGATCTCCGCGGAAAGAACAGAACGTAAACCCTGGTGTTGGGCATTGGATTAGCTATGCATCTATCTGCTTTAGGAAGCTTAATGTACCATTAGAGTCTTACAGCGGTTTAGCTGGATACATAAAAGAGACACATTGCGTAGGTTTGTTAGCCGTGTGTGTGCAAAGATTACGAGCAGCAGACGACTGTAAAAAGATGGGGCTATTCCGACTGGCGTTCTTACAATAGCAGTCATCATAAAACCTGCATGTGCTACATCTCTGTCTGCTTCGTTTCCTATTTGCCAGTGGTTCCAAAGCAGCAGTTAATACTCTCTGGATGTCGTGTGTAAACATAACGCGGGTCGTACAGAAGCAGAAACGAAGGGGACACACCTGTACATCCAGAGATCTTTAATTGTACTTTTTTCCTATGCAATGGAGCCTACAGCCATATCACAGTTGCAACAATCAAATATAAATAAAATACATCTTAACAGTAAACATGCTCATCATAAAAATAGCTTTACAAAAATGTTTACATTTCTATACAACATCGTTCATATATTGAACTGAACTTTGCTTGGGCATTTTATAAATCACAGTTTTTCATCCACCTGGAAAGTCTAATTTACGTAATTGTTTTGAGTCCTGCTGTAATTGTGATGTATAAAAAACAAAGTGAACTGCACTGTCTCATTCCCCAAATCAAAAGGTTTTCATTTTTGAAATTGTCACAATTGCTTAGATCCGGCTTGACATTTTTATCACTATATCTGGGAGGTACTTTTAAAATCATAATGACAAAAAATATCCAGTGAATATATAAGATCATTTTATCTTGGGGGGGAAAAGAGGTATCACCATACAAAAATAGAGAGCTCACTATCCATTAGAGTAACAGGGCCTTCAGAAATAAGACTGCTGCTGTACAATAAAACAAATGGTCTGGGAAGGGAGACGGGTGCCTTCCCCCCGCCCTTGGAAGTTACTGCCATTCGCTGCCATTTACTTGCCATTTTACCTTCTATTCTTCATGAAACATACAAAAGCAGATGTAACAGACACTTTGGACCGTACCATTATGCTTTTTTGACGGGGGGCACCGCACTGAAATTATGGTATTTATTCAGTGGAGAGCCCTCGTTGAAAACTGGTGCCATTTACCTTTTAACTAAATACCAAAAAGAGGAGCTGGAGGGCCCTAATGTGAAGCCAGTGGCTATTTTTGGGGGGGGGGGGACCTCAGCAGTAAGGGGGGGTACTACAGGGTGAGGCATCATGCCCCCTATTAGAAAGTTTTGGCACAAGTGAGGATGAAATACAGTGTGACACGCTGCAGCAAACATGCGTGGGACACGGCAGCTCCTGGAAGGGGGTGTTTAAAGCCACAGTAGGTATGTGAGAGGTGATAAACAGACCCACTTTCTGAATCCCTCAGAACAATGCTCTGTATTAGTTCACTTTATCTCCTCCTCCTTTATAAACAATTGCTTATATATTAATGGGCCCCAGTGCTCACTAAGCAAATTGCACCTATTAAGATTTTATCTATCGGGGCTATGTGGGGAAAACAAACCAGCCAGGAATATCGGGTCTTATTAACTGGCAGATTGCTAAGGGAGGAGATGTAGGACATTCTTCTTCTTCAATTAAAAATACGGAATAAACAATGACATTCATAGAAATGGTTTGTAGAAAGCGCCAATAGGCATAGTGCGTGCCTTACACGGATGTACACATTATGTGCTGAAGTGCCTCTTTATAGTATTTCATTATTCGAACAAATATGATATTTAAAAGGGTTTTTAAAGCATCTGTAGGACTGAATGGATTTTAATTACAAATAAATGACATTAATGTGTGACGTGGACAGTGTCGGAGAAAACTAACGGACATCTTCTAAGGGTGCGCGCTGGTCAGTCCCGCGATCCCGTGGCCCATGAAACCTTTAAGAAGCAAAAGATTCATTTTCATTTTTTTTTCCCGAGAAAGCATCTTTTCCGAAAACCGTCTATGCGTCTCCTTGGGACCCTTTCAGTTCCCTTAGATGGCATTGCTTCCTTCTTCCTCCGGCTGTGGTTCACTCTCCTTCTCCCTAAAGAGTAAAAATGAAAGCAATTTGAAGTGAGACGGAGGAGCTGTTCACTTTCCTCCGCTGGATATGCATGCGGTGTAAATTATAAACCCGCAGCGTCTCCTTCAAGGTTACGGCGACCCGAGAATTAAAATCGCCGCTGCCAAGTGTCGCTCTCCTTGTGTAAATCTGCCTGTCTCCATTTACAGATGCCTGGGATTATTCTGTGTCTAAGAGGGGTTCTTAGACCCACCAAATGTCTAGATGGAAACACATGTTTTTCTTCCAATTTTCAACGGAAGCAGAATGGCAGGCAGATCTGTGGTCTCCAATCCTTTATATATATTCATGTCTGTCTGTCTGTCTGTCTATGTTTTTTTCTGTGGTCTTGTAACTCTCTGATTTGCAGTTTCCTTTCCTTCTAAACAGCAACAGGCTTTAAGGGAGAAATACGTGCATAATAGCAGAAGCGGCCGCGTGACATATGGCCGGGCGTACCCACATTTTCCGCTAAGCCACAAAATTTGTCACAGTGCTTGGTGGAGATGATGAGGGGAGGCAGGCTACCTACGAAATCGTGTAACGAAATGCACAGACATACTGGCAGCTGCGGGGGAAGCTAGTGTAGGGGATCGGGGGGGTTACAAAAACCGCCAAAACCGGGAGCAGGGAGGCCAATTAAGTAACTGCGGAAATGAACACGCTCCGTTTGCTGCGCACTTAGGAAAGGGCATGGGTAATTAGGAACAGCAAATTAAGGATTTATTAATTAAGGATTACATTAAATGAATAACCATACAATACTGTAAAATGGTCACGATTGGCACTATAAAAATGCACCACAGCCAATGACATGATTATTATTATTATTGTTGTTGCTGTCTAACATTGATATGCAGACTTGCAGATGATTCTGCTCTGAGTCGAATCCATCTACACCTACACCTACACCTACATCTACACCTACACCTACACCTACACCTTCACCTACACCTACACCTACACCTTTCCTACCTACGCCCACCAACTTCTCCATCTTTTTCTCATTTTAGTACTTTAATTTTCCTCTCTTTGCAGATGCTGTACATGTCCTCTCTAATCAAAATATTTCATAAAACGTTATGGTCACAGTAAATCGCACACCCAGGTGTCACATTTCAGAATGTGATTAATTAATCACTGATGCTTGTTACACTGACGTACATGTTCAGCATATAGCTTGTGAGATTATCTTACTTAACTAGCCTACACCATGCATTGTGCATATATCTTTATATACTGCATGGTAAGCGGATCATTCTTCGGTAAGCGGGAGTACAATCTGTAGGGGGGCGTACCGTGCATCATAAAATCCTAGCGGGGAAGAGTGCTATTCCCAATCTGCTGCTCTTCACATAACAGTATAGTTCCAAGGCACCGACTTTTAAGTGAGTCTGGAGGGGGGGGGGGGGGCATTTTTGTTTTCTAGAGGCGATGCGATTGCTTCGGTGAGCGAGAGCGAGGTGCGGAATGAAGAAGCGGCAGTACGCTGGGTTAGCAGCGCCGGGGGCTGCTGCTATGGGGAGCCAGGGACACCCAAAGGAGAGGACGCCAGCGAGGATGGGGACCCGCTCTGAATAGAAATACTCATCAAGATCAGATTCTTGCTTCAGATAAAATCTGCGCACGTCTAAATCACTTCCTACAGCCTAAAGAAAAGGGATGTGTTCAAGGACACGGCAAGTTTAAAAAGAATGCACCGGAAACGAAGCACGTAACAATGAGCGACGACATTATATGAGTGTTAAAGCAAGTCTGCTGCCGTTTATCGGACATGACGCAGAACAGCATTTCCACAAAGGCAAAGGCATCAGATATCTTTTCAGCCTGTAATGCCGCCTGGTTGCGTCCAATCACAGCCTCGACTTGGTTGTAGAGTCCTCTGTGGGTGCGTAGCCTACGAGGAGACCCCAGCACAGTCTACTATTGTGAGACAATATTCTGTTCATTAATTTACACTAGCTACGATTACAATCATATCCAGGCCAGATTACAATCATAAACAGGCCAGATTACAATCATATACAAATCAGATTACAATCATATGCAGGCCAGATTACAATCATAAATAGGCCAGATTACAATCATATGCAGGCCAGATTACAATCATAAACAGGCCAGATTACAATCATTTATAGGCTATATTACAATCATATACAGGTCAGATTACAATCATATACAGGACTGACACGCTGTCCAGGATGTCCCCGGCTGGTTACCCTGTGCTTCCCTGTGTGGGTGGGATCCAGCCTGCTCATCCCCCCAAAGTGGTTTAAAGCCATCAAAAGCAGTAGTTTCCTACATGAGAAAACATTACAGCCAAACTCCAAACACATGCTTAGGTATAAAAACAGCTGGCCAGGTCCCCTGTAGAGCTTTACATCTGTCAGATTATCATGTGCATAAAATCCCGGAGAAGAATGGCTCCAAACTTGAACAAAATCCGTTGCGGTATTTACCTTTTCTTCTGGAGTAAATCATAGCCTAGCATTGTAGAAAAATGTCTAATGAAAAGGTACTCAGGGTTTACTTAACCGTCCCCATGCGACCCGTCTAAGGGGGGGCACGCCTGCTCTCCCTTTCAGCACGGGGTAGATATGACGGTGTCAGGGGTGTCAGGGTACCTCCCCCGCACTGCATGTCTGTACAGCAGTGTCAGGGGTGTCAGGGTACCTCCCCCGCACTGCATGTCTGTACGGCAATGTCAGGGTACCTCCCCCGCACTGCATGTCTGTACGGCAGTGTCAGGGGTGTCAGGGTACCTCCCCCGCACTGCATGTCTGTACGGCAGTGTCAGGTACATCTTGTCCTCACAGCTGAGTCTCGCTCTGCTGTTGACTAATGTGTGGGAGTGAGTGTGCAAAGGCCTACATGTTCAGTTTATACATTTATTTTATAGTATCCCGCAGCCCCAGGAGTAAAGGCCAAAATGACTTAAATTTACCTTTTTCAGTTGTCTATGTCCGATACATGGTTCTCTATCTGAAACACAGGAAAAAAAACACAAAACAAAACAAACGACAAAAAAAAAACTCGTGATGAATTTGTTTTAAATTCTGCATGTATAATTTCATTCCCCTGTTTATGGGGTACTGTATGAAAATTAAAGCCCCCCCCCCACCTTTTCTTACTCATGGTCATCGCTAGGTACAGTCTCCGTTTCCAGTACTGACATGTGTGGTACACATGACACAAGATGTGTGTCATATTGCCACTGACGCCCAATTATCAGTTTCCCAGAACAGTGCCATTTGTCACTGTTTCCATGACATTACATTTTACTTATTTATCAGCTATTTTTATCCAAAGCGATGCACATTTTTGAGAAAGCAGGCTCAGACCGTCTTGGGGCATTTGGGGATTATGGGCCTGTTGGTGACACCAATGACCTTCCGATCACATTCTCACCGCCCAAACCCAGGGAGCGACACGCCATTTCCCTGCTGCGCTGCACTGCCTGCATTCTGCCGCATGCGGCCGGTGTCCATATCCATCAGCCCCCACGCCCCCCCTCTTCCTGCCCCCCACCTCCATGCTCTCCAGCCACTTCCCACTGCTCCATCTTTATTTCCCCACACCACCCCCAGCCAGTTCGATTGCTGGATTCTGGTGGCGGTGCGTGACAGAGTTGGGACGACGCTTATCTGCCCCGCAGCTGAGGACACCCGGCGCCCGTTGCCATGGGATACAGGCAGGCCTCCCGCAGAACCCCCAGAAACATGCTGTCCGTTGATGAGAAACGCCACGGCCTCAGTCTCTGCTTAATCCAGATGCCGGCGGGGCATGAATTGAAATAAAAGGACAGGCAGAGCCCATATCATCACTTATTAATGCTCCTAGAAATATCTACAAAAGAGTCTAGATTCCAACTCGCACTTCTGGTGACCCTGCTTTTCCAGCTCTTTTTCCCAATCTCTGCCTCCATCATCCTCCCACGTCCCTCAGCAGCGAATCCCCAACATTTTTGCAGGGGCTGTCTGGTCAGCATCGCCAAGAATGACCAGATGCCCCCCACCCCCCTACCCCACGTGCTCCCCTCACCAAACTTAAGTTCAGCGCACAGTGGAGCACGGACGCACTGATTCATCAGTTCCCGCTCTCTTATCGGCTGGGGTCCAAGGACAGGTTGGCGGTCCTAAATCTCACATGGCGCATGACAAGATACACAGCCTGCTTTACTGATGGCCTTAATTCAAGGGCGACAGGCCAAGTGTGTCAGGGTAATGGAGGCTCAAAGGAGGCTAGATTAATGCCTCCTGTGTGGTACAGAAGCGTAGCTGAGGGTAATTGGATTGGAGATGGGCGTCAGCCTGCTGATTAAACACCCAAGCGATGGGGGATGTCACCGGAGCCTAACCCCCTTGGAGGCGTGTGCCTCCCCGCGATCGGCTCTCCTCACCGGGTCGTTGCTGCCTTCCTCGTCGTAATCATCCTCGCCCACGTCGGTCATCTCCCCAGCCTCAGTGTCCAGTGCCCCGTCCCCCACCTCCTCCGCCGAGTTCTCCGCCGTCTCTGATATAGACTCTTCTTGCAGCGACTCGCACGTCTCCTCGTACCTCCTCTGCACCTCTGGGCATGTTGGACAAAGAGAGGCAGAGTCGGTTTGGGGGAAATCCATACTGGGTTGGCTGTGAGCACCCCAGTGATCGGGCAGCGAACCCAACATCACCTCATTCCCCAGACATCCCTTAGACTGCAACATGTGGGACGATGTCACATGATTACGTGAGGGAGAATTCGCATGACAACACGTGAGGTGCGTCACATGAGTACATGTTAGACATCACATGACCACGTGGGAGATATCACATGACTACATACAGGAAATGAAACATGACTACATGCATAAGGTGTTACGTGAGCATGACACTGTGTGTCAGTTTTGTCTGTACCCGCATGAAGTTACAGCAATAAGGAGGTTCCTCTGATACCTTTAATACGATTCGGACCCTAAATCGCTCTCAGATGGGCATCACTGACCACGCTGCACCCTCTGCCACAGCATGCCCATTAATCCGGGCACAGATCCGGGTGGCGTGAGCTTGCCGTTTGATGGACCGCCCAGCCATTGGGTCTCCCGTCATTGTCAGGAAGAGTAACGACCCTGTGTGGCTTTAATCGCGCCCCTGATGGCCCCCTTACCGGCTCCCTGACGGCCCCCTTGCCGGCCCCCTGACGGCCCCCTTACCGGCTCCCTTACCGGCCTCGGAGCGCTGCTGCTTCTCGATCTTCTCCAGCCGGCCCAGCAGCGAGTCTATCTTTGTTTTGATCTGTGTCAACTCCCTCTTGATGGTCTGCAGCTGGTCGCTCTTCACTGTAAAAAAGACATAGGGGTTATCGCTCATTGGCCGCCCCCCCCCCCTTCCAGAATCAGCCCCTGTCTCACACACCCACCATTAAAAAGGAAAAGCTGACAGATACATCAACAGTCCTTCCGGCAATTAACTTTTTTTTCTATATATCTGCATCAACACGAAATCCATTCGCTCTGGAGGCACATTGCAATTTACCCATCGGCAGGGCTTCCCCTAATAATGCTCGATCCCGCTGGTTTCAATTTCCAGTTTTGATAACGCGGCGTTGACCCCACTGTTCGGCAACGGCACCGGACCGGCCAATAGGATGGCGTGGAATCACCACCCTGGAATGCTGGCGGGCATCTGACAGCAATTCATCCTGACGGCTTCTCTAGGAGCGGCAGGCCAGCCCAAAATGGGGAACGATCGCTTCAGCGATCCGTTCCCATGGCAGCCCCTAACCACATTCCGGAATTCCAGTTGAAAGATCCCGAGCCAAATGTTAATATAGCAGAGACTGGGCCACACTGGCACGGGAGACAGGGAAGCGGCCGATCGGAGGCTCTCCACCACCACGGGCCAGGCTTCCTCTTCACTCTGGCACGTCCCTGACATTTTGAGCCATTTGAAACAGAGCCTTTCAAAGCCGCCCTCAGCGGCTGCATCCGGGTCACGAAGCTGTCACTTTCTCCCAGGGAGCCGCTTTCGTGGGATAATACCACCGCAGGCACCGTCCGTGACCTCGTACCACTGGTGATCGAAAACAAATAGCGAGTACAGACCCCCCCTCCCCGGTGATGCCCAAGCTGAATTCTGTGAAATTGCATTAACCCGGCGCCGTGCCGGTTTTACATGTTTGTCTCACGTGTCCTGGTGTCCAGAAACAGACACACGTTATTCTGCCATTGGTTCCCGTTGTCTGGGGTCACCGGAGATAAGGAGCGAAGGACGGACACTAGTTTAACAGAACGCCGGGGCCTCACCACTGCGTTCCCATTCCCAGCGGTGACTCCAGAAGGGACGCAGATAAAAGCGTAATCCCGGAATACCCCTGCCGACCTGGGAAGCCTGATCCCAAAGTTGACATGAGAATGGTGTCTGCCTGACAGAGACGGAATGCTCCTGATCACTGGGGGCACGGAGACTATATGGGTTGTTGTGTCACATTTGGGACTAGAGTCCCCCTGAGAGACCTTGGTCACAGTCGGCGACGATCATGGGTAAAGGTACTCGGCTGCCTTACATTTCGGCCCAGTGGAAGAGGAGGAGCCGCACGTGGTGGGTCTGGAGGAGGAAGAGGAGGAGGACGAGGAGGTCTTCAGCGGGAAGGAGGACTTCCCTCGGCGCGTGGACGGGACCACCACCCGCGAGCGCTTGATAGGGATCACGGCCCTTGGGGGGGGCGCCACTCGGCTGTGATAGTCAAAGAGCCTGGGGGGGGAGGGGGGGTTCACTTTTAACAGCTAAATTACAAACTAAGACAGTTCGGCCAACAGTCTGGGGTAACATCGGTCTGAGCTAATAAGTGAGTTAAAAACTTAACTCTGAGTTATCAACAGTGTAAATTAACTATCTAAGTGCGCAACAGGCAAACCAACAGTAAAAGGCGCCATTAGAAGCAGACTCATTTCACTGGCATCAAGTCTGCCATTTTAGTTAAGCCCTGATTTGGGAGTCACACAGCCCATCTGTTTCCCTGTGAGTTTCCTCGTTAAGAAGCTGTAACCAGCTTCCAGCGTCCCGGAGCAGAGCGAGCAGAGAGGTTTGGCCCTGGTAAGTGCAGGGCCGTGATAAATCTCTGAAAGCAGTGAGCTGCATGACTAAGAGCCCTCCTACTCCCCATTAATCTAAAGCTTCATTTAAGGCCACCAACATCCGGCTTTTCTTATAAATGTTTCTTTTTTCTTGTTTAGAATATCCTCCCCCTTTCATGAGCGTGTCTGCTATGGCAAATTAAGTGCCAGACAAGCCAAATGTCAGGAAAGTTATGTAACGAGAATTCAGATTAGTTTGTTAGAACGGCTGGCAGTGTAATCTTCGCAGAATGGTGTATAATGACCTCCCGACCCCCAGGGGTCGGCCTCATGTTATTGAGTATCAGCTCCTTTCTCTGAAGCTTAAAGAAAGGTCAGTCTCGCAGGGTTTGACCCCTCTGACATTCCATCAGAGTCTCGAGAAATTGAGCGAAGGCGCACAGTGTCTGTGTTTTAAGGGTAGAGCCCTTACTGCTGTGTCCAGGTATGTTTCAGAGGTGAATCAGTGAGAAAAACACCGGTAGGCTTTTTTTTACTCTACTTTATTCCCAAGTGACTTTCAGACCAAAACACTAAAATTACTTTCAGCCATATTGTTTCCTCTGAGGAACACAAGAGTTTCTGTAATTATACAGACCTGTGAACCTATGAACAGGACATTTATCCCTGGGGTCTGCATAAAGAAACAAGGTTTCTTGTTTAGCAGCATAACTTGTCAGATTTAAGGTAGTCTGGGCTGTAAGTGAACAAAGATAATGTCCATTTGCACTGGGGTTCCTTAAATCTGTTATCTGTCTAAGCAAGAAATTTGACTTCATAATACAAGAGATTCATAAACCTGGAGATTAAATTAAAATCTGACTGCAATTTATGTGATGGATGAAGATCTGAACTGAGGACTTTGAGTAAAATGACACAAAAACAAAAAATCACACGTAATATTTCACCCACTGATGTACGTGAGATGTATTATGCTATTTCACACTTGCTGCCTCTCTGTTGTGTATCTCATGTCATGTTATGCCCTAATTTTTCGTTGTCTATTGTCATGCTGTCTGTTTCAGTAGTGAACTGTGCAAGCACTAATTTCCACTGGCGCTGGCCGTGTGGGAATAACGAATCTGATTCTGGTGAGATCAAAGACGTGACTAGATGCGATCTGGCCTGATGCCATATGTGTGAGAGCCAGACGTGGGTGACAGGAGATTAGTACATATCTGCATAATATGTACTAGTACATATCTGCATAATATGCATGAGTATTTATGTCCAGCAAATTCATATATGTGCACACACATTGTGCGTGCTAATACATGCATTTATGGGGTACACTT
>JAODKE010000088.1:22877224-22888942 GCA_026779605.1 Mormyrus hasselquistii
ATTATTATTATTATTATTATTATTAGTTCTCCTGGTGGCTTTATACACAGAGCCAGTTCATACCCAAATATATAACGGCTCTGACATCAAAGTTTAAAGGTTCAACAGCAAAACCCCTTCCGTGTCGTACGGGAACTTGCGGACTCCTTGCAACAGTCGTCTTTACCTTTAACGCGATGCTCCCATTTATTATTATTATTATTATTGTTGTTGTTGTTGTTGTTGTTGTATTATGGCCTCGTACGTGTTATTATAATACTAAAAGAACAGCATTCTATCTTTCTATGCCACTGTTTTATCTCGTGGCGCGCACAGTCGCGCTTTCCCTGGAGCTCCGTGGGCTGAGGTAGCTGCCCCAGGAGAATGCCGGTGTTTAAAGCCGCAAGCTCAAGTCCTTGTTGGTTTTTCATCACTAGGGCGATTGTGAGCAAACGCCATGTGGAAGTTCTGTGCGCGTGTGTGTGTACGTTAATGCGTGTATGTACGTTAACGCTTATGTGCGTGTGCATGTGTGTGTGTGTGTATGCACGTTAATGAGTGTGTGTAAGTTAATTCTTGTGTGTGTGTGTATGGTGTGTGTGTGTGTGCGTGTGTTCTACTGGCCATAAAAGGGACTCCACCCCAAAGTGAATCATTCATTCTCCACCCTGGGTGTGATTTTTCTCTTGTCACCGTGGGTTGAGGCTTACATGTATGTCTGTCCCCTGTTGTCTGTTGTTCCAGGGCAACTGTTCTGGGGATAATTTGGGGTTGGGAGGGGGCAGGATTAATTACCCCTCATCCCATTCAAGAAGTGTTGCTGATATAATATGGCATTTCTATTGAAATGAAAGAAAGAAAAGCATGTTCACTCTGTCGTGGTCACCGAGGATTTAGGGCGGAGAAAAACGCGGGACCTTGTAGAAGGTTAATGAAGCTATATGTCACGCCCTGCCTGTCAGCGTCACTGATCGCTGCTCCTGCTTCATCTCTGTCCCCTGATTCACTTCTCAAGCGCCGTCAGGTTGGCCCCTTTGCTCCCGGTCACTCATGTTGCAGGACCGAGGTGCTTGTTCCCTTGTGCTGCCACAGGAGGCAGCATCACCCATCCTTAAATCCGAGCCCCTCTGCCCTCAAGACCTGGCCCTTCCTTAAAGCTGACCGGCTTGCAAAGAGTGGAAGAATCGCACCAGAGTCCGAGCCCCTGCTCTGATTTTATTTACATTTTATTTTTTAATGACATCAGCAGTTCGGGGTCCTCTAACTGGAAATCCATACTCACTGTGAACTGAGCGAGTGAACTCGCGCTCCTGGTCGATGCTAATCTCACAGCAAAGTGGTGCCACTCAGAGACTTCTGATTGCATTAATTAGTGGCTGCCGGGAGCAGCACCTTAAGAATTCTGGCATGGAAATGTGGCCTTTATTAATGAGCTGTGACTCGCTTGGAATGATGCTACAGCTTGATCCAGTGAAGCTTTGGGGCCCCTTCAGGGACCCGTACATTAACCTGAAAGAGGTCTTCCCGATCCCCTTCCACCGGTCCGGGATAGACAGACGTGAAGAACATCTTAAATTATGCAGGTGCATTAAAAAAAACTGCCGGGACGTTTTAATTCCACTCCGTTTACCAGATTGTTTTTTTATTCCGCTCTGAAATATTAAAAGGTAAATGTCCATGCATTATTTACCATGCATCCCGTCGACACCTGTATCTGCGGAAGGAGCGGGTCGTGCGTCCCGTAGGGGGCGTGCAGGTCTTCAGATCATGCCGCTCTGCGCGCTCCATTAGGGGGAGAGCTGGGGTCTGGTCTATCATTCCATG
Organism: Mormyrus hasselquistii; assembly: GCA_026779605.1. Taxonomy (NCBI): domain Eukaryota; kingdom Metazoa; phylum Chordata; class Actinopteri; order Osteoglossiformes; family Mormyridae; genus Mormyrus; species Mormyrus hasselquistii. Next base: position 22,879,028 of record JAODKE010000088.1, read on the forward strand.
ATAAAGGCCGGTGGAATTGGAAATGCCACAGTGTTACTGCCCGTGCGCACGCTCGTGCCTTTGCATTTACGGTCTTCCCGATTCCTGGAAAATGCTGCAGGAGATGATGGCTGCTCTTCAGCCTTGCCCAGATGGGAGAGTCGGGGCGGCGGGTGGTTTTTGGGTTTTTCTGGGCCCTGGGGGAGCTCGCTGCTGGAAACAGGGGCACTGCACTCTAGCACACGCTCATTTGAGTGGCGAGCAACTCGCCGCTCGCCTCTGTTTACCGAGATTAAATGTCACATGCCGCTCGACGCCGGCGCTCGGCGGGAAACGTCGTTTTGCTGGACGGCTTCTCGCCGGAGCTCATTTGGTGGCATCTTGGCCCCCCCGCCTTTGTGACAGGAATGCTAATGTTTAGCGCGAGCGGCTGGAGGCATCTGCCGTCGCCTTAACGGTCAGGTGCTGTTTTTCTTCCAGTAAACAGCGGGGAGACGCCAGCCCGCCGAGATCGACGAGCGCGATGGCTGCCTTGTCCCACCACCACGTCCTGTGCTTGGCAGATGCCATCAGCCGGAAGGTTCCACAAAGCCACTCAGTGAGATAAAGACCCCTGGCTTTTATCTACGAGCACCCTATCTGATTCACAGCCGAAATGGCCGGCCTCATTCACTGTGGGTTTCTTACTTTTCTAAATTATTATTTTATTTTTCTGCACTAGGCACGCACATCTAATGGGGGGCGGGGGCGCGGGGCGGGGGGGGTCAGCACTGCTTACATTACAAACCAAGTCTAGCCTTTGGAAAAGGTTAATTCCACCTCCAGGATGATGTGTGTTCTGGAGAGGAAATGCTCCCGATCCTTTCATTTGTGAACTTCGGGCTGCGAGCCGTGACCCTTTCACACCACCAGGCCTGGTTTTATTGGTTTTTGTGGTGGCCGGTCTTATTGCTATCAAAATTAAAAGTGGTGACTCCGGCTCTGACCTGGGACTATCATTTTCCTCTCTGAGCAGGGCCGGCCAGACGCAGAGACTCACACAGCACTGATACACACACACTGCTTTAAATTGCCTCCTGTGTCACAATGGACGATTTCCATTTACAAAATTGGCTGGTTTCATATAACAGTGGAAAAAATGTAGAATTGTTGCGCAAGTGGTGTTTCACCCCATTTAGGAATCAATGGACTTAAAGGTGCTAAACTGTGACTGTCAGTGAGCAGCACGTGATTGGTCACTTACCTGCGCAGCCTCACCCCTAATCCGATCATGTGACCACCAGCCCACACACAATAAAAAAGATATATGTTTATTTAGTAATTCTTTTTCAATCTATAAAATGCGACTTTTCTTCGAGTTTCTGGTACCGTATGTATTTGTCAGGTGATGTCAGTCACAGACTCATTCTCATTGGTTGACAATTGACTGTTAAGCCTCGCCCACTCCCTGGGTCATCATTCTGTCTGCCCACCACCACCCCAAAGACACTCCCTGCCAGGCATTCACTACCCCACCCCCCCAGCTCGGGATGTTGTGATGTTGTGAGATACCCCCCCTTCATGATGGGCTCTGATCTCTTTGCCTTTGGGCATTTCTGAACCCTTCTGCCTCTGACTCATCTACACAGAACGCAAATGTCAAGCAGCACCTGGAATGAGTCACACGCCCGAAAAGGACTTAGTGCCGTGTTCCTAGACACAGAACACGGATCGCTGACTTAACAGTCAATTGTCAACCAATGAGAATGAGTCTGTGACTGACATCACCTGAGAAACACATACAGTACCACAGACTAAAAAAAAAACAACACATTTTATAAATTGTATATATATTTTTTTTTATTGTATGTGTGCTGGTGATGACATGATCAGATTAAGGGCGCGGCCGGGCAGGTAAGTGACCAATCACGTGCGGTTCACTGACTGTCATATGCATCGCAGTTTAGCACCTTTTATGTTTGCATTTACCTGATGCCCCTTGAGTAGATGGAAAAGGTAATAATTTATGTGAGCTGCCTTGGGATTTGAACCCATTTTAGCATCGTTAATACAATGGTGTACTTGTTGGGCTACAGCTACGAGCAAGGAGGACAGGAAAGGAAAGGAGACATTTCAGCATCAGGACAATGGGAATCAGATGAGATGTCAGATGGTGCGAGGGCATCGGCAGAGATCAGGGTCAGGGTCGCGGCATACGTGCATTTAAGAGAGAGAAAATGGGATCTCACACAGTCACTTGCGATACATCCTGACGTGAGGCAGCCAGCCCCCACCTCACAATCAGGGAATGAGATGTTTATGGTGCAGTTCTCCTTTGGAGAGCTTATTCATATTTCGTCAGGCCGAGATACAGCAGAATTGCTGGTTACAGTGCAGATGCATGTTTTTCTTTTCACTGCAGATCCAAAAAACAAATGTCAGCACTGGCACGAGACTGAGGGTGCCCTGGCTGTCGCTGTCTAGTCACCGTCAGCCGAAAGGATCATGCAGACAGGCTTGGGAGTGTGTTTGAGGACTGTCGGCTGGGACGTTTCCTGGGAGACAGTGGAACGTATGCAGTGATGGATGCATTACCTGGTAGTGTGGGACCACAAAGGGCCACCCGCCACTGGGTCTGCAGTGAAGAGAGGAGGCAAACCAAAGGTCTCCCACTGACTCCTGGATTCAGCCCCATTGTACTCTGTTACTTGAAGAAGGATTTCCAACATTTTTACTGCCACAGTTGAGGTTCGAACAGCAGTGTGCTGTTGGGACTCAAAGTGTCCCCTTAACCACAGTGTCATCTGTTTTTTTTTTTATTTGGCTGCTGCTTTTCACTGACTGCAGTGGGTGGGTCTTGAGTAAAGATTCCAGCTTAATACCCATGGCTGAGGTGAAAATCTGAAGTGTTTTTTTATGCATTCAGTTTGCCTTCATTCCTGCCCTACAGTTCTGAGAAAGCCACTAGGGTTTAGGGATCCCCAGAAAACCCAGGAGATGTGATTGAATGTCATGTCATGTGACTCCAGCCGCACTTTGCGCTGATTGGCTATTCATATCACTACACCCACATAGTTAGGCCCAGACACTTATAAGACCAGATATCAGGCTGGCTTCCTGCCAACTGTTAACAAAGCCAACTTTCATCGGAACCGAAGTGTTAACAAAACCTGCTAACTGGACAGCTCCTTACTTCACAGTTCATTAAGCGTCGCTCGGAGCACTTCAGATCTGGCATGAAGAATGAGCTCATGTACGGACCTCTGAACCCAGAAAGGTCACAGCCCTGGAAACGTGGGCACGGGTTCCCTAATGCCAGGCTTCCATCATGCCGGTCGGGGAATGTGAAGCTGCATTACCCAATCAAGCCCCTAAATCAGGCAGAAGGGTGAATAGTGATCAGTGTATCTATAATTGGCTTAAAGCTAATTCAGAAGTGTAGGAGAAGCAATAAGGAATGGATTTCTGTAAGAGAGAAGGAGAGAGTCGGTTTAGGCCTCTGTATAAATGAGAGAATGGCACAAAAGGAGCTCTGTGCCACGTCGGCCCAGCGCTGTATGAATCGCTGCGCTTGTGTGGCTCAGAGTGGCTTGCCGTGCCCTTTGATGAATCAATTAGACTGGCCGCGTCTATCTGCATCTCTCCATAGCGCCTCTGTCCTGACTGTGGCTGCTTACAGGGTTTCCAGAAGACCACGCACCTTTTCCATGGTGACGAGGTTTATTTACTAACCTATAATTTTATTTCCAGCACTTGTGATGCTTAGCCGACACTTGAGTGTGCTTTTTTTTTCTCAAACAACATTCCGGATTTGCAGTGAATGTGTAGCACATTGGCGAATGCACAGTGTGTAATGCTTTTATTCATCTTTGTTATATTTTATTCATGGCAGCAGACCGGCATCCAGCCTGGTATTGCAGGAACCTTGCTGGATCATCAGCCCAATGGCCCACAGAGATGGTTAGACCAGGCCCTGCCTTAGCAGAAGAGGGCAATAAGTTTGTCTGGCCATTAGAGGGCAACTTCATCCACTTCTAGTCGATACCTCTACTGGAAAAGAGGACGTGGAAGACCAGCTCCTAACAAAATATGGGCTCACCCATGGATTAATGTCTAAGCAGCAGAGTTCAGAGCTGCTTACCACTCAGTGTTCTGGCTTCTCTTTGCAGTTCACGCATCACTTCCTGTTTTTTCTATATTTTGTCTCATGGGCTCCACGTTTCCTGTTTGGCTCCAGCCTGCATGTCCAATCTTCTTCTGGCCCATTTCACACCTCCCCTCACCAGACTGACCCCTCCACCCCCCGCTGCTGTTCTGCACACTGAGTCCCAGTGCCAGCTTGTTACCCCGAGGCTGACCCCAGGGGAACGGCAGTCATTGTAGGCTGGGTGGCTTAAACCTTGCCATTGAGAGACCATCAGACGGCGCAGGGAATCATGGGAAAGTAGGTCGGCCTCCAACTATGACATTTAACCTGGTACAAGGAACATCTTCCCGACACTGTCATCACAAATGCTACCCGGAGAGACAATATAACATTTATGCAAATCCGAATATTAACTAAAAATATCTAGATTGAATATGTGCTAAAGGTACAACTGCAGGTTCCTGTGGGTCTATTGTTACCCTGCTACCTGTTTCTGTAAAGCAATATAGCTTAAATTCAAAACCAGTAACAGAGCTGCTGCCTTGATGTAAACGGAGTGTTTTCGTGATACAAATGTGCTGGTGCAGGAATCAGGTGCTTTGATGCCCCCCTGGTGTAGCGGTGGGGGCGGGGGGGGGAAGGGGAGTGGGGGTTGCCCGACTGCCATCCCCATTAAACTCTGGCAGGGAGCCTATTCGGTGCCATTCTCAACCGGTGACTTGAGAATCCATAAAAGGAGCCTCTTTTTAAGCACCATTCATGTCCCACGGAAAAATAAACAGATCTGGACATGATGAGTGTGTTTGTTTGGGGGGGGGCAGGGAGGTCTTTATACAAGTGGACCGTGAAACAAACCTGGGAGTCTCACATCTATGACAAAAATCAGGAGGGGGTGCTTTCAGCGTGAGGGAGGTCAACAGCAGGGGCGGAGGTGTAGGAGGGGGTATCAACATCCATAAGGGCAATAACAGAAGGAGATACAACAGCATCATCAGGGGCAATACCAGTAATGAGCATAGCACTGGCATTGGGGGCAATAGCAACAGTGGCTATAGCAACAGCATCAGGGCAGTAGCAACAGTGGCTATAGCAACAGCATCAGGGGCTAAAGCAGCTATGGTAGGTGTGACGGCAGAGAAGGTAGCAAAAGATGGGTGCTAATTCCTGCCCTAAACACATGACCGACGAGGGGCCGTGCTTGGCAAGGTGGGGCCAAATACTCGCTGACTGTGCTGCAGAGGAGGAAGTGGAGGGAGGAGAAGAGTGAATAAGACGAGTCCAGGAACTAAGACAGCTGAGGAGAGAGGCTATGGCAGCCCACTAAGGTGTGTGATCTCCCCGCGATCCCCCTCCCAGACTGCAGAGGGCGCTCATTATTTCCTACATACCCAAAGCAGCTGACACTGGACCTGGAACAGCCCTGAACGGAGGTGCTCATTAGTCCCGAGAGAAAAAGTGAAGGAGAGAGAGGATGGGTGAGGAGTTGAGGATGGAGAGGAAGCAGCAGGCTTGAGTTAGAGGTCAGAGGTCAGAGAAGGAAAGCGTGCCCATATGAAGAATCCCAAGTCAGGTCACCCTCAGCCCCTGTGTTCTGATGAGGTATGAAGTTTGCAAAAAATGACCCAAATACTCTCCACTGGAGCAGCTTGTGACAGATATTTATATCCAAAAATGCACATTTTAAAGTGTGTCGCAAGGCACGTCCTATGGAGCGAGCACTGCCTTGTCTCTGAACTTGGAGGCCTTCTCTCCTATCAGCCCATGAGAGTTAATCCTCCCCCCCTTCGCCGCTTGGACACAGATAGCATCGAGAATGGGCACTCCCTCCGCCCCCACCCTGGCTCGCCGGATATGTCACCAGATTGTGAATCTTTGTTTTGCGCTGCTAAACGCCATTCTCCGTCTGCTTCACAGGCCCTGTGGGGGCTTCACGTCTCACTCTGCCCGCCGCCCTTGTCAGGTGGCACGTGTAGCGGTCACGGCGCGGCTTAAATGGACACGCCCGGCCCCAATCTCCAACGGTGATGGCTTCATCCTTCTCCCACTGGCCAGACTTTCCTCTTTGATTTAGATTTAATTTAGGTTTGATCTCTAGGAGGGTCTTTTCCTATTTTTGGAAGCTTCCCATCTAGGCAGCCAACTTGAGAAACAGAATAGCAAAGAGTGATATTCGGTCAGAAGAGGCACAAGGCAACACTGCATCCTTTCTGAGTGTAACCAAGCAAATTGTGTCCTTCACACACCGGACTCATGCCACCTGGTCCTTATTGTAATTCATTATTCATTTGATGCTTTAATCCAGATGATCAGTTTAGGCATCTAGGCAATTCCTAGTAAAATTCCTTACTGGAGGGTACGAGAGTGCAGCCGCACAGGTGTGTGGTCTACCTGGTAACGAGCTGGGAGGGTGCTTCATCTCTCACAATAGGAGAGCTGAGTCTCTAGCTCAGAGTCTCCCTGTGATGCTAATCCACTTAGGACAGCCACCAGCACCTCCCCCCACCCCCGCTCACCCCCCTCACCCTGGCAGGTCTGTGCTGTGACAGAGAACCGACGTTCCGTGGCTCCGCAAGTCTACGTTCCGGAAAAGCTGCCTCCTGGGAATTCTCAGTAGCTGTCTATCCCTTAGAGTCGCCCGCGTTTGGATCTGGCTTATCGGGTCGGGGTGATCCACGGGGGTTTTGGTCTTCGTGGCGACGGGGTGTGGGATGACTGGATCTGAGATGACATGCCTGGACGTGGCCTGGCCAAGCCGAGAGGAGCTGATGGTCAGTTTGCACCCTTATCCCCATTGCACCTGCTTGATGTTGCTCAGTGTTATTGTTGTGTTTTATCTTGCACTGTCTTGTCCCAATACTGCGGTACCATTTGCCCCCCACTTCCACCTGACCCCTCCCCTAGGACTGTATCATAAGATCTTCGCTCTCCAAACACGATAAAATGTGAAACTTCATCACATCCACCTGGTGGAAAGAAATATATCCAGCATGGCTTGTCGCCCCAGGTGACACAGGGGTTGCCAGAAGCAGCCGGTCCGCATCTAAATGTCGCCTGTGTCCATCAGGCAGGCCGTGCCCGTCAATCCTCATTCACCAAAAGTGCCCTTCGATTGCCTCACTGGCAACTGCGGACCCCAAGCCCCTGGGCTGCAATGTGACATTTTCTCAATGGTTTTCACAAAAAGACTCCTTCCCCTTTCATAGGCATGATATGTCGGAGCTTCTAGGCGTTCCGTATTCCGCATTCCGCTCCCACTCTCCCATTGTCTTCAATCACAGACTATGCGCTCACCCCCCCCCCCATACAAGAAGCAAGCGACATTTCTGTACCCATAAACCTCTCCCCTTCTCAGGACTGCGAAAATTCACATGCATAATAAAAATATCCCGACCGCCAGAGTTCGGCGCTCAGTTCATTACCTTATTAGGTGAAAGTTGAGCAAAGACCTCAAACTATCTATCAGATGAGAGAACAGATTTTAGCTTTGTACTTATTTCTTGCTTATAGTCTGTGACCTCCTGCCGAACCGCATGGCTCTAAAGGTATTAAGCAAATAGACAAATGAACAAATAAACAAATAAACAAACAAATAAGCAATTAACAAGTAGTTTTTTTCGCTCATAGTCACGCACTGGGTATCAGCGGATTTGCCCACCACAAAGACAACGGGAGTTTGAGATTCCGCTGGGGGGTGCAGGGGTATGGCTAGAAATTTGAGGCCCCATGACAATATCACTTGGTAAGTTTCGACCCAGGGGAGGGTCTCTCAGTAGATTTTGCCCAGACCCCCCAACATCGTAAACCTGTACCAGAATGACAAGTGCAAGCACAGAACATGACAGCAATTATCATTGGTTGCCCATGATCCAGATGGTATTTATGAGCTGTGCTGCCTCCCTTTGGACAGTTATGACCCTGCATGTCACCTCCTTCATCTCTCCCCCCCCCCCCACATAGCTTCTGGGTCTCTTTTCACGTTCACAAGTGCACCAGAAGATGTACATCCATGATGGATGACTGGCCCCGGAATGATCCGGAAAGCAGAAAGCTGGCTCATCCGGCTGGCCGGGGTGCTCTGGTCCACCCTGTCTGGCTTATTGATTTCCTGCTGCCTTTCTGAAATGTTAAACATTGCATTTTGTGTACCATCTCATCCATAATCTGTCCTTTCTTTTGGGTATTTCTTTTGTCCAGAAATTGCTCTTGTCCATGTTCATGCGACATAAAGGTACTGATGCGATAAACGTCTTGGTCTATCTAAAAGGCCAAAAAGCAGATCTTTACCCTACAGGGGCTGCTGGGAATTAGGGGCCCGTCACCTGTATCTGGCGCGTGGGAGTCCCTCATGCATCAATCCCAGAATCCCCCACTGCACAGAGACAGCCTATCAGAGACTGTGCGAATAAAAGATGGGGCACGTGTGAATCACCTTGAGCACCCACGTCTCCCAGATTCAAATGGGACGTGAATCCGGGCTGACTTAAGGCATTGGCCCAAGACGGGTACAGACCGTAAATAGAACTGCATTAATTCAAAGGGACGGATTCATAGTCCCGTCTGAAACTGGGGGTTCATCCCACAGTCACAGTGCCAACACCCGTTGCCGATGACTGGGATCCCGCGCTCACCAGCGCATCACCTTCCACTCTTCTCACGTTGAATTTTTTTCACAGATACAGAAATTCCCCAGAATTTCTTTTCTTGTCTCCTTCAAGCTCAGAGGCAAATCCCAAAAGCTTAATCACCCCCCAAAACAAAGTCTGAGAACAGCTGCGGGTGAAGATGAAGGGTCCGTAAGACGTTACATTGACGAGACACACAACCCTTTACCGTGACCCGATTTACCGACATAAGCCGTGTTACCATTGATCTAGATTTTGCACTTTTTGAAGGCGCAAACTAAAAAAAAAACTATTTATTAGTAGACACACTCAATTAAAAAAAATCCTCAAATAGTCTTTTGCATTCACCTGAAAGCCAAATAATTTACAGAACCGTGACGGAAACAGAATTTGGGAATTAGCAGATACGCAGGACACCATGATAAGGTCTCCTGGGGCTACTGATGTGGAAAGGCCAGTCCACGCTGAAGGGTGAGAAGTAGATCTTAATCCCACGTGATGGTGAACGTTGAGGTTCATTCACAAGCATCCCTTAATAGAAATACACCCTATTTGCTGTTTCACAATGATTTTGCTTATGATTTACACAGAACTTCAATGGAAACACAGCTGTTTTCAGTGATTTCTTTTTCCCTCATCCAGCCATTTCTCAGTACATGCAACTGTAGTAGTTGAAATATGTCACTGGAAAAAACAGAAAATCGGTGAAGGCTAATCCCCCCCACATCTGCATGTCTAATGTGAAAATCAACATTTTCAAATAGGAATTCCTTGTTCCTTGTTATTAAAACAGACATACGTGCATAATATTTAAATGTATACATTGGAACTGTGTCTTTACTGTGTAGGTAGATAACTGTTTAACAGGAACACAGTAAGCATTAAGAAGTATGAATGCTGCACATTTACCATAATTAACAGTGAATAGTGACAATACGTTTCTGCAACACGCACTGCTTGCCTTTTCAAAGTCAGGAAAATGTAAGTCACCGCTCAGTGTTGTGGTTCTGCTTCCTTCACTGGAATCCTGATTAACTCTTTGATGCACTCAAACTATCATGGAAAGACAGGGGCCTTCTCCTTTCGCGATGCTGAGATTCCTGTGCCCGCAAACAGGGATTTCCTGTGTGGGAAATGGAGGGGGGGGTCTGACTTGGTGTCTCCAGTGAGGTGGTGTCTCCAGTGAGG
>JAODKE010000088.1:22899825-22917638 GCA_026779605.1 Mormyrus hasselquistii
CCACCACAAAGGTACCTGTGTAGCTTTCTGAACATATCTATGTGGTACTGATCCAATGGTACATATTCAGCTGTTACCGGATTGCACCCATTCTTTATTGCAAATGTAAAGGACTGTAATGCTTACCTGTACATATTCATGTCGAAGTCCTTTGACCCTGACACTGTTCCTCTCAAATGGGACCCTGTACGATTGCTTCATGGTCATGTTGTGCTTTACCAAAATGCGTCTGATGGTTGTAATGCTTACTCGATTTATTTTGTTCAATACTTCCCTATCTTCAAGTATGTGTTGCCGTAACTGGTGGAGACGGATAGCATTATTTGCTCGGACCAGGTTCACAACGGCAAGTTCCTGCTGTTGGGTGAACAAGTGTTGGCATCCACCCCCAGTAGGTCTTCTAGCCATTCTGTAGAAAAAAGCAACGATAAATTATTGGTTTGCTTCTTTTTCACAGTACTGTAGATACTGTACTTTGCTGTATATACTATACCCTGTATATACCATACACAGTACTGAAACATCTCAGCACGTTAACACAGTATGTTTCACAAAACTACCATTTTTGTTCGGAAAGGAGCATTACCCACCCGGCAATACAGTGCATGTGATATGGCAATGTGATATGGTACAGTACTGTAAATACTCTAGATACAGTCTGAGTAGAGAGTTGAAGACATACCTGTTTTCCAGTCAGAATGTCCTTATTATGGAAGCAACTGTGAAACGACTTAGATTAGGGTGGACTCTCTGCCCAGCTTCCCTCATAGTCAGGATATGGTAGATGACATGGTCCACCAAAGTTGCTTTAATGTCATCAGAAATAATAGTCCTTGCATGGCTTTTTCGACCACGTCCTCCTCTCTCTCTCTCTCTGTCTTCCTCTACCTCTACCTCTAGCTCTCCCTGCCTCCATGTTTGCAAAGTTCTCAAAATATTTTAAAGTAAAGCCTTTTTTGTAGCTGGCTGATTGGCGTTCAGTTTTGTAAGTAAGTGTTGTCAGGTGTGTGCCTAAGTATTTTCAGTGTGCAGGAGCAAGTGTGTTGCAGAAAGGAGCAAGTGTTTTGCAGAATTGCAACTAAAGTGCAAAGCAGCGCTTTTGTTTAAGGTATGGTTAGACTTTGTTTAAGGTATAGTAACAACAACTTCAAGTTATGTTACTTTGGTTTAAGCATGTGTCTATAGTGTTCAAGCAATGGGTAAAAACTGTATTAGAGGAGAATCGTATCATAAGGCGTCAGAGCTGGCAAAGCCTCTGGAACTAAACAGCCTCCATAGGGATCGATAAAAGAGGTCTTTAAATGACTTTAAAATGATTTCTCATGACCCATAAATCACAGATCTTGTGTGAAATCGATGATGTTTGCTTTACAGGAAATGCGGACCTCCCAAGTGGGTAAATAATCCCGCTGGGTATGTCTACCCCTCTTCCTGGCACAGCCACTGTCCCTCCCAATAAGACAGATCTACTAGGGGTGCGTAATGTCACAATGCTATTACGGAAAGGGGAGAGGCTGTTGCAGGGCTAGAGTTTCCTAGTAATACTGGCCTGTTATATCGGCCTGGGCTTTTCCAATGGAATTTCCGGAACTCACAAAGTGGTGTGTTGCTTTTGGGTTTCATATTCTATGCCATTTCCTGCACATTGCCCTCCACGGACACGCTTGCGTATGTCTCACGAGAACGGCGATATTACTGAAAGCCGCGGCTGCCTTTGAACGCCCGTGTGAACAAGCGAGAGCAAAAGAAAAAAAAAAAAAAAACAAAAAATAGTGAACAAAAGGAAAAGACATCAGAAAACTTTCTGACTGCCAAGTTCAGTCGCACGCGGACCTTAAGTGTGCAACGTCAAGCCGCTTCTCGCTCAGTCTGTTAATTGAAGTTTCAGTGAAATGAATAAATAAGTCTGTGTCTAACTGGAGATGCTAGCGGCTTGTCCCAGAATTCCAGCCGCAGGAGGCGTGTAAAAATAACTCCGCCCATAGACAGCCTCTGATCTTCTCGAAGCACCGGGCGCTTTCAACGGATATCGTAGGTGAATGTTCTGTAATTAGGCGCCGGGACGATTTGAGCGAGGCGTCGCCAGAGAGAGGCGCTGTGTGCTGGGTGGCAGGTGGGGGGTGCGGTGGTGAATATCCACTGCTGCGTATGGGCTAAATTAATTGATACCGAAGGGAACAGGCACAAAGCGATCACGAGTTTAAAGGCCTTCAATCCGCGCCTTTGAGCTGTAGATGACTCAACTTCTGCTGCATGACTGCGCGGAGAAGGCTTTCACTGCTCTGTCTGAGCCCAGAGCTCCTCTATGTTTTATGGAATCTTAAGTTTCGTTTGGTGTGGCTACACGATGGACCCTTCATTAGGGTGGTGTTTGTGTTTTGTCTAAGGGATGTTTCTCATAGATGTGCATATCGATCAGGAATATTACACAATTCAATTCCTGGATAATGCAAAACCAAGAGTTTAGATTTGGATATAGACGGTAGGGACGTGCCCCTACCAATATCGTGTGAGTACCATGTGTGTTTAGGGAGGTGGGGGGTTTGGTCCCAACCAGTGTTTGAACCAAACCTCTGCCCTCGTGCCGGGTTGACTTTTCACCCAAAACCAGCTACCTACACCTGCAAGAAAATGTGTGTTAAAGATGTATGGGTCCTAATCATCCTGTTTTCTACTCCTTGAGAAATCGGTCTTGAGGGTTTTGAACCTGCAACCATGCAGTTTTATGTCAGGTCCAGTGCTCTGCCAAAACAGGTGGCGTGCACGTGGCAGGTAATGACCTGGAATACTGTACAGTTAAGCAGGTGTCATTAATTACTGAGGTATATCCCCCTAAGTGCCCAGGCATGAGCAGTTGGGATTCTCTTTCTATGCCTGTAACTTGTGGAGAGCATAACCTCAGCATATTAATGCCACTTCCCGTGTTCATCTGGAGTTCCCCGTCCCTTTGCTGTTTGCATGTTGTGATTCTCAATGAGGCCGGAGGATTAGGGCAATCAAAGAACTCTCTGTACCACCAATACGGCACCAGTGCCCTGAAACGGCAGGTACACAGAGCATTTGTGCGGCCGCTTTATTCCCTCTGGGAAGCTTATTTTCCAGCACAACATTTTATAGCAAATATCAAAGCTTGTTCTGCATTTCAGGTCTGAAATATGCTTTTCCCCCCCCATTGATATGTACAAGTTATTTGATTCCCCTACTCGGAAAAAAATAGGAAAAATATTTGATCTTTAATCTTTTAAAAGTTTTTTGAGCTATATCCTATGACATGACCTCCCCATGACCTCCCCATGACCTCCCTATGACCTCCCCATGACCTTGCCCGGGTAAAGCCGCAGCCCTGATCGCCAGCTATGACGGTCATTCGCCTTTCGGGGACGTCGTTCGTCGCTTGCAGTCTAATCGCTGCTTCTTTACTCTTCCTTTAGTTAATTAAACATCGACATTTAATGACGACGTTTAGTGACGTTCAATGGTAAATAAAAAACAAAAACGCAGGTTGTGTTATTCCAGTAAGAGCATTTTTCCAGTAAATGCTGAGTCATTTATGTGGAGTGTAATAAACCACTAATGAGTATCACCAAGGCTCTGCAAAGGGGCAGCATGCGAATGGCACGCTCAGTTTAAGCTAAGAGGGGGTGTAGACCCCCCAGGCGACAGGACCAGGTAGTTCCTGCTCCAGACCTGCTGCCGTCAAGTCAGGTAGCAACTTCATGGGAGCCACGTAGGGGGCGCTCTTTTCCGAGGGGATCACAGACGCAGGCACCGTATTCACGGTTCGTCCGGTATGGGAATCTCACTCGTAATTCCATGGCACGGATACCGCGTGCCTACCCGCCCTGCAGCTCCTGACCTGGGGGTGATTACCGCACCCATCGTGGTGTTCAGGAATGCTGAGTCAGCTCAAGTGGGATCTGGAGATGTTGGCTGGATGCCGCTTCTTTATCTTCTCCAGACCAGAAGGAGGAGTTTAGCAATCTTCATTTTATCTTTGTATACCATCCTTCCCAAGCAGGATGCCCCAGAAGGACTTTTAACTTGCCTTCTGTTCCTCAGAGGATTATTCATCTAAAGTAAGGATTCTGCCAATCTTCTTAAGCTACATGTCGTTCTAAAGCAGCCGGGGGAGGAGGCTGTGCTCCTGCTGGGTGTGAATGGGCAGCGTGTAGGTTATGAGCCCCCCCCCCGATTAATAATACAGCACCCAGCCTGAGCTCTGTGCACGCGGGGAGGCCATTATAAGTATTACAGGAATGTCAAAGCTCATTCTTTCCAGACCCCCTGTCAGTTAATTACTGAGCGCCCCCTGTAACAGGCGCTGGTGCAGGAGGGCGATATCTGCATGGCTTTGATATAATTAAAAGGAGTTATCATTTTCATTATTTGCTTTCTTTATGAAGCCCCTCCCGTGTGTGAAATGCTCGCCACGAATCACAGGATGTCCCGGAAGCTCACGCTGCTCATGCTTTTCCAGTGACCCTCCCCAGGCCCTAAAGGAATCCCCAGAAGACCAGGACTCCTGCACGGGATGGGGGTGTCATGGTGTCATGCCATGTAACCGCATGTCTTATTTACAGAGTCTGAGTCAAACTGCAGGCAGCCTTTGTTAAAGTGACGGATAAGAATTTAAGAACATACAAATAATGAATGTGCGTTTGCACACAGGTAGAGTGGTGGCTCTGAGGCCTGGGATCTGTGCTGGTAGTTGGAAGGTTGCTGATTGGAATCCCATGAATACTGGGAGTGATTCTTCTCAATGGCCCAACTGAGAAGAATCACTCCCAGTATTCATGGGATTCAACAGAAGCCCTTAACCTGCAATCGCTTCAACTTGGGTATGAACCTACATCCTGCCCTGCCAAGAGGTCCGCCAGCTTAGAGGGAAAATTTGGGGGTTGACGACAGGATTCGCACTGTGGGTACGGGGAAAAAAAACCTTTGAATTGCATTCAAGCTAGTGTGGTGCTGAACTATCACCAGGTTCACATGCCTGAGGTGATTTGTTGTGTGACAATGCACTGTATTAACAGATGGGTGTCCTGAGTTACCTGTCCTTTTCTTCCCATATTTAAAGTTAAATTGGAGCTAGAATTGGGGAACACGCACACACAACAGATCAAGGCCTCAGAATGCTGAAATCGGAATGTGGGAACATACAGCCCTGCAATGAGCTTAGAATTCTGCAATTGGGATGTGGGAACACACCAATGGAAGTGGCTACAGTCTGACACACATGAAGTATAGGGAGAATATGTGTGTGGGGGGGCAGACATGCCGTTCCTCTCCAGTGTGCCGTCACCCACACAGGCTTTTGTTCTCCACTGTATGTTCTGCTCCTTATTGGAGTGGAACGACCCCAGAGCACTCACTTGTGCCTTTCGGGCTCAGCCGCTAAGACTCGGCCATGAACATACTCGACCTCTCGGACTCAGGAAGGCCGCATCAAGCGATCAAGCGTGGTTGCAGATGGAAGCTGACGTAGTCCGCACGCTGCCCGAGCGTGATAGCCGGATTAAACGGGAAAGCGGCGGGTGGGAATGTGCGGTTTAGGGAAGTCACAGCACGGCGATCTTGATGTTTGCTGCTCGGAGCCATGTTTCCGTGTTCAGCTTGCTGCCTGTCCAAGAACGTCTTCCTTCATCGTCATCGTCATCATTAATGCTAAGTCCTTAAATAAGGTTTATTCACCTCTACACATATATGACTCTTATACCTAAACTAAATGTTGCACTATTTTTTAATGCCGTTTAATGTTATCTCTTGGATTCTTCGGTTTTCTCAATTTTATTGCTATTACTGTGTGTGATACAAAGAGAGTCTAATGCCTGCAATTGTGTCAAAATATGGGAACAGGTAGCCCACCCTCCAGTTTCGTGCATTCAGAAGCCTTGTTCCAGGGCTTTGTGTTCTCATATCACAACTCCGGAATTCCATAATCTTGTGTATGCGCACAACAGCGGCAATAAAGTCAACAAGGTGCGCTCCTTTGTGTCATTTTGCTCTCACATGTCTCTTGTACACCTCGTGTTTTAACTGCAAATACATTAATCTTGCCCCGACTCCCACCTCTCCCCATGCTCTCAGAGGACTGCTGTCAGTTTTGACGTGCTTCTCACGGGCTGGATGCGAGGCGTAAGCTGCTCTCAGCAGAAATCTGTCACCGCTCACTGCAATTTACACGCCGTTACCAGTATTCAAAAGGTCGCGATAGAGACAGACACCTCTGCCCGACTCCATTGAAGCCTCGCGGGACACCCCAGGGTGTGTACACAGAATACCCACAATGCCGTGGGCCATTGCACACTGTGTGCTTCGGTGAGCATGCAGTATGCATGCGTGCGCGTGTGTGTGTGAGACACCTGACTGTATCGCATGCTGGTGCAATCGTCGCATTTTTTTCCGGTGAGGGTGGAAGTTGACAGGCTGAGAACCGGAATTTTCTCTGGATCTGCAAGGTTTAACTCCTGGAGGAAGACGCTGTAAAACCTCTTGCGGGGAGTTATTTTAATTACGATATAAATAAACAAAATCTGACATTTCACATGTGTATTAATAACAGGAAATGACTGATGGAGATTATAGTGCATCACATTTGAATAAAACTGGTAAAACAGTCTGTGAATATTTTGCCTCGTGGTTCTGCTTCTTGGCTCATCTCCCAGGATTTAAACAATCACCTCTCTGGGGAACAGATCCCCAAAAACGAGCCTGACATCCCTGTTATATTTCTGCTGCGCTTTGGTCTCCAAAATATATTTTGGCGTGCATCCTGGGTGCGGCTCCCGTCCGTCTGAAGATGAAGGGTAGATTTGTCCTGCTGAGACCGGAGCAGAACATCAGAAATCGGGCCTGCACACTCTGAGTGGCCATGAATGTTACTGTAGCTTGTACTGCGGGTGCTATGGGCACCCTGTTGACCGTTTTTTGGTTCCTCTTTGGTTCCTCTCCTCTTTTGTTTTCTGCCTTCCTTCCTCTTTCATTCCTGTCTTCCTTCCTTCCTCTCTTCCTTTCTGCCTTCCTTCCTCCTTCATTCCTGTCTTCCTTCCTTCCTCTCTTCCTTTCTGCCTTCCTTCTTTCATTCCTGTCTTCCTTCCTTCCTCTCTTCCTTTCTGCCTTCCTTCCTCTTTCATTCCTGTCTTCCTTCCTTCCTCTCTTCCTTTCTGCCTCCCTTCCTTCATTCCTGCCTTCCTTGCAATAACAGACACCACTCACCTTTGTGAAGCACCTCAGTGACTCAAATTCCTGTATTTTTCTGTTGCACTGCAATTTTGCCCTGTATTTGCTCTTTTACTGCCCCCCCACCCTGCAGCTGTGCCAGAGAATTTCCTAAGAACGCATGTGACAATAGGACTTGAAACATGTTCACCTCACTCTGGCCAAGAAGATCCTGGAATGTTTTCTCGATGGTGTGTGAATTGTTTTGCACCATGGACAGACATCCTAAATGTGAACAATTCAATTAGCACATGGCGATTGAATAGTTTTTTATTTGGTTCTTGCTTTGTTTGAGACATTTGCGCATAGTCCCTGCTCGAGTATTGCTTGTATATGTCGTACCTGAGTATCCACTGGAAGCTCAGCCTAGCCTAGACGCATAGT
Organism: Mormyrus hasselquistii; assembly: GCA_026779605.1. Taxonomy (NCBI): domain Eukaryota; kingdom Metazoa; phylum Chordata; class Actinopteri; order Osteoglossiformes; family Mormyridae; genus Mormyrus; species Mormyrus hasselquistii. The sequence goes on from JAODKE010000088.1 coordinate 22,907,428, forward strand.
CAACGCCTCAATAGGCACATATGAGTGTTGTTCTGTTTGCCTCACTTGTATATGGCTTTGGACAAAAGCGTCCGCCCCATAAAGATGTATGTACACATATTAAATATGCTGGGTCTCTGCCAGTGGTACACATCCATGCAGATGTAGAAAAGGCCCCCAGCAGGTGGCCAAAGACAAGCCTGTATGAAATATGACTGGACCTGGTTGTGTTGTCATATATGTAGCTCTGCTGCCTCCTGTGATGAACGATGCCACTTCTGAGCTGACAGCACTAGAAAACGAAACAGACCTGTCACTATCTGACCCCCCCCCCTCCACCCCCACTTTTAAAATTTTAAGAGGTTTCAACTTGAGATTTACAGTCTTGACAATCCTTGTGCTTTTGTGCTGTGTTTTACCTCATGCTAACACTGGAACAAATATCTAGAAATCTTTAGAACAGATATTTTCATATACTGTAAAGTTCAATTTTCTGACTTTACCAGTTTATTTTTTTATATTAATATTGTTTCGAATCTACTGTTTACAATTCATATGTAGGTTTACTTCAGAGGTGGTGATTTCAGGTCCAGAGAGTACAAACCCAGACAATGAATTTGTTTCAACCAACCAGTTGAACATAGAGTCAGTCACAGAGAACTCAATTGGTTGGTTGAAACAAAATCATGGTCTGGACCTGAAATCTCCACCTCTGGTTTACTTGTAGGACCAAACAGGAAGCAGGAAGTAGGAAGTATTAGTGAGTTGGACCCATGTGGGATGCTGAGTGAATGGTTCAAGAATGGATCTGCCCCCATCCATTGCAGATGATTTGGAAGACACAACCTTTATCCAGTCCTACCCACCTCATACAACACAAAGGCACCAAGGGCCCCCAGGGGACATGCATGTGCCCGCAGTCACAGCTCGTATTCCATGTATGTCTGTGTTTGAAAGATCCATTCTGTCCAGCTGAAGTCCTACCAAAGGTCATGTGTGACGAGGCCATGGGCCTCATAAAGTCTGTGAATCTAACTTAAAGGTCTGTCTTCTTCTGGGGAGGGGGGCACAATTTTCCTCATAAAGAGAAATTCTCTGTGTCGATGGCCCCTGTACGGTTTGTTTGGGACTTCTTACGTGTCACTGAGAGAGAATAACCAGCCTCAAAACACAGAATATGTATGATCAATGAATTCTAAGCCTGAGATCCCAAAGAAAGAGAATTTTATAACACAAAGCACGGGATGGGATCTTTTTTTCTTTTCTTTTTTTTTTTTTTAATAAAAGGATTCAAATTGATTACGTAATTCAGAGAATAGTGATGAAATATGAATGATTCTTGGCAAGGGAACGTCAGGCTTTTGGGGGGACAGGCTCAGCGGACCCAGCAGAGCGAAGCTTTGTTCTGTCCGTGAATCAGCAGGGATTAATGAGGCTTCTGGAGTCACAGGCTGGCCTGAACCCGCAGCTTGGCGCCAAGGTCCCCAGCAGCCCTGGAAGTGCTGTCCCGCTGCGAGAAAGAGATACAGCCATGTGAAGAAAATGAACACAAGTAAAGAAAGGGAGGCTGAGCATCTGGTTCCATCAGGTATCCCGGGCTACGTTGCTACAGGGGAAAAAGTCAGTGATTTTTTTTTTTTTGGGAGGGGGGCAGCTTTGGGGTCCCTTAGAGCTCATGGCTTCCCAGGCTAAAGAGGAGGCAAAGTAGCGTAGCGTGGTAGCAGAGTAGCAGGGAGCAATGTAATAGCATAGCATCATAGCAAAGCAGCAGCATAGCAGGGTAGGATCATAGCAGTGTAGCAGAATAACAGGGTAGTAGCATAGATGGGTAGCAGTGTAGCAATGTAGCAGGCTAGCAGCATAGCAGGGTAGCAGTGTAGTAGGTTAGCAGCGTAGCAGTATAGCGGGGTAGAAGCATAGCAGAGTGGCAGTGTAACAGAGTAGCAGCGTAGGGGACAGCATGTGGTTCTCCGTGCCTGTGATCCGAAGATCACCTGTTTGTGGCACACCAGATTAGTCTTGGGCCCTTGAGCAGAGGCCCTTAACCCTTAGCTCCAGAGGTGCTGCATGTTGGCTGACCCAGTGCGTTGACCCTCCAAGCTATGGAAAGCAAAATGGGGTCAGCGACGGGAAGCATTCCAATGTAGCAAATGAATGCATGTTTGTTTTATTTTATTACAGCAGCTGGATAGCAGTGTAGCGTTGCCTCAGAGTTGCAGGTGTCATGAGCCTATTCCTCCAGCCTTGATTTCCTCCCACAGTCCAGCGACTGTCTACCCTGCACACCCCCAGATATGATCTGATATGTGTAAGGGGCTGATTCAGTTACCTCATAAGATTGTAAAGGAATCATTCATTTTTACTGTAGGCCAAAGAGCCAGTTCCAGACACCTGTTTAGGGAACCATGATTATGGCAGGCAGTTAGTCATGTGACTACTCATCCTCTAACAGACACTGAAGCAACAAGGCTGTCAACCCTCGTGAATCTGGCGTGACAGACTCTCATGCTTTCAGAATCTCACGCTCACACATGAAATCTTACGACAAATATATGTTATTCCATTATAAACCTAAAATTAGGTACATCAAAAGCGTTGGGGTAGTGTGCAAACCCTACAGACATTTTACAAGGTAATACGACTCTTACATACATGTAAATATGTGTGCAGACCTGCTTTGAATTGAAAATCTCACACCAGCCAACTGACCAAAGTTGGCAACCCTGGAGCAATACGAGTCAGAAGAGTGTTTCTATGATCAGCCGGCATCCAACCACGGAAAGTCAGATCTATGATCTATAAAAGGTATATAAAAGTCTATGAATATGTTGCTCAACTCAAGCACAGCATGCAGTACATTAAATACATTAAGTATCTTGTCTTGAAAGCCCAGGGCCATGTTGCCGAATCCTGAAAACTGTTGTTTGATGTTCATTTTGATTGCCTGGGTTTCCAGGGAGAGTAATGAGCCAAATGTAAGATTATCATCATTCTATTATATGTTGCAAATAATGTTAAAACTTTGACAGGATTCCAGTGTATTATGGTAAAAGTAAAATAAAAACATTGTCAGTTCAGCTGTATCTCCATTTTTATGAGGAATCAAGATTTGATCTAAAACAAACTGCTATTCCGCCAGATAAGTTATGAACTCAAACAACTCTAGAATCATGCAAGTCTCTCATGTTTGGATCTATTTTTTTATCAGTATTTGGTTCCTCGTACAATCTGTCAGGTCAACCGGTTCCCATCAGCTTCCCTTAGTGTTGACAGTTGAATTATTGGGTGTTTTGGGTGAAGTCCTCTCTGAGTTACTCATATTTAAACCAGCAACCAACATGCCAGCGAATGCAACGGCCAAATTCACGTTCAGCGAAGGGCAGGCCGGCTTTGAAGTCGGCCGGTCGATTTGGTCTCTTTCATCGTGTCGGGAGACACATTAAAAATAGATTTGAGGCACTACTAATGTTGGAATCCAGGGTATTTTCTTCTCTGGCGGCGAACAAGCCGAGTGTGCAAATGTCACACGGTTATCTTGTTCGTCTGAATTATTTAGACAATCACCCTTAATCAGAGTCACGGATCAATCGTCCTGTTAATGCCGGTACATTTTAATCACGCTGCAAGTGCCGATTCAGCCTTGTGAAAAGGCCGGAATGTATCAATCTCTGCGACGCTGTTTGTTTTGTCTAAGAGCCGCCCGCGTTGCTTTTCGGGCCGGACGTTCCGTCTGATAAATCCGCTAATATTACATTTGCGGTGTAATCTCATTCGCTGTCGATATCTCACGGAAGAATGATAGCCTGCTCGTCTCCTATCTATAGATGTCAGACATCAAAAGGACATATGATTTAGATATTTTTTTGTCCCACGTTCATTTGGTCAACACCCATCCACATGATTTTACTCATATCCTTCCGTGACTGTCGGGTTGCCCCCTGCACACGGCTGCTGCTGCCGTGTGGGCGGGGCCTCTGTGAGCCTAGGCCTGCTACTGTATTAGGGTTCTGCTTCCTTGAACCCATTAAAAAGCCATTTATGGAGGCCATGGGCACTTTACAGCACAGGTTAGCCGGGGATAAAGCCCGGGGCCTCCACTAAAATGGGGCCTCAACTAAACTTGTTTAAAGGTTAAGAAAGGCTTGTAAAAACAGCTGATAGCTATTTTTGCTTCTGATTGTAATCTTCTTGTCAGATTGTCCTTACAAAGAACACAGCTTCAACCTTCTGGCTGACTTTCCAAGACCGGAAGTAAAAATGGGTGACTTTAATTCTGATGCATTGTGTGATGGCCACCTTGTCCTCCATTTCCATACGAAAGATGGAATGAATTTGTCCTTTGTCATGCCTCGAGCCGACCGGCCAAGCCGACGCCTCGTCCAGCTTTATTAATTTGCCGTTAGCGACGGCGTGCCGTCAATCGTGAGGGGGACGTTGTCCTGCGGAGCCACCAAAGCGCAGCCATGGAGAAAGCGATTTCCACAGGGGAACTCAAGAACGGCGTGAGCCAGACAAACCCTTTGCTTGTGACAGGTAGATTTGAAGTGCTTGGTTTTCTGCCTGTAACTCTAAGGATGCACTTCTGGCTGTGTCCCCAACACACTGCATTTTCATAGAAGGAATAATAATATTAACGTCATAACAAAGATTTGTCAGAGGAGTACACAGAATAGTCAGGCATACTTAGCATAGTCCTGAAGCTGTCCAGCTGCTTCAGAAACTGAAGAGCACTGACATTGACAGTTGTCGGTCTCTAGAGGACAGGAGGTCTAATAATTTTAAGTCCTGAAGTAACCCACTCTAAGATGTGCTCCAGCATAAAGAGGTACATTTGGATTTGTCAAGGACTGGTTGGGTGATCGCCAAGGCTGTTATTTCCATTTTCCCACTAGATGAATCTTTCAGTCTGGGAAAATCTTTTTGTGTTCAATGTGAAGTTTTGACCTTCAAAGCCATGATGATGGCTTGATGGTGGGTTTAACCACACGCATGCAGAGATGTGGGCTTGAATTGGCTGGCAGCTTTGGTGTTTCGCCAATACCCACCTACATCTGTGTTTGGGCATCTCTCACCATGGTCGGGACCTAGAAGAAAATAACTGGACCCATTTACCTGTGAAATGTGTTTTTGTTTGTTTTTGTTTTTTTTAATAGATGCCATTGCTGACTGAATTTGCTGGCAGTGTAGCTCTGAATACGTTCACCTGCCCCCATATCTCAGTGACCACTTTCCCATGGTTCCAATAGCGAGGGTCCGTGTACATTTAGAATGTTGACGAGTATCCCGGCCCATCAGGAGCACCTAGAGGTTTCCCGGTGGCCTGGTCTGCCATACAGAGCAGACTTTTGTATAATCAGTCGGTGAAACAAACTAAATGCTGTAATACAAAATGCACATGCAGGTTGGTCCCGCCCAGAACTTCTCAGTTCGTGGTTTGACCTGCCTGTCATGATCCCACAGCGATATGAGAGCCACGTTTAAATGACATACTGTATAAATAAATAAAACACTGTGTATAGTTTAGCTAAATAGCTCATCAGCACTGCACTGGTGAAATGAAATCAGAGAAGAGGTGGGAAAGAGAGAGGTTTTTCAGCTCTATGTCCTCGAGCAAGGTCTGGGCAGATGCTGAATCTGTAAGGGGCAATGTGCGGCTACTAACCAAATAAATAATTAATTCCACTCACCACAATAAATGAAAATGATTAACAATTTCACAGCTTCCACTGAAAAAAATATTCCAGTTGCCACAGTCAGACAGGCATCAGACGTCGTCCACATGTCCTATAAATAAATAATGTCTGTTTTTATGCCAAATTTTCTGGAGGAAGTACTTTAGTTTCCTCCCGCTAGTGGGCTTTTGACAATACAGTGAGACGTGTTTCCACTGCGGCAGGCCGGCGCGTCCGTCAGCATCCCACAGTGTCCATGAATACTTCAGTGCCACCTGATGCATCATGTACCGGGGCAAGAGGTTTCACCATGGAGACAAATGAAGGGCAATCACACGCAGCAGGGAAGTTAGCAAAAGGACAGTTCGATCTGCATGACAGCTCAGTTCTGTTCAGGGGGCAGTCAGCTGGGGGCAAACTGGTTAAGGAACTAAAGTGGCAAGTTCATATTACAGGGGAGGAAATTGGTTCAACACCACAGGAGTGCAGTTTAGACAAAAAAGCAGTTATATTAAAGAGATTGTTATCAGATGATACTTTCTATGATTTCCCATGATTCCTTGTGTCAAACTGATCAATATTCATTAACCCCCAGCTAGACAATGTAAAGCAATTCTGAAACAAATTAACAGACCTACAGGTTTGTTTTAAAGAAAATACAAAACACCTTGATTATCGCATGTCCATGAATTACCATAGTAATTCGGGTGTATAGGCAGGCTGTCAGCAGGTCATGCACGCCCCTAAATTAATTGGACCAATCACAGACAGAGAGGGGATCTGACAGCCAGTCGCTGTGGACGATGTCATAATCGGGAGCCTGGTGTTGTTTCCAAGTGCATCCAGCTACATCACACTCTTTTCTCCCCCAGGCTGGTTTATCTAAAAATTGTCAGCTGTTAAATTCGAAGGGTTCGTGTAATCATGGCGTGTCGCCGCCGGAGCTGTAGGTGCAGAATAAGCCATCGTCGACGGAGAAGCCCGACGGCTCCCCGCAGTCTGCAGATTTCTGAGGCGGCTCCGCCAGCCTGTCATTTCTGTGTCATTTTGGAGTATTACCAGGGATGATCATGAACCTAGCACCGTTCCTCAGTGTTACGGTAGCGCTTGCAAGGTCATCATCAGAGGGAACCTGACAAGGAATTAAAAACAAAACGAATACTTATGCTCTATTGGTCTTGTGGGATATTCTGTTTGGGAGAACCGGAGTTCATAATCTTCTGAAGCTGGGGAGAAATGCTCCAGAGATGCTGGTATCTGACTGACCTGTCTTTAGCTATTTTCCTTCAGAATGCTGATCCTGAACCTGCATTCTTGTATCTCTTTAATTGCTTGGCTGCAGTGGGCCAGCTTAGGTCTTCTATGCCAACGTTCAGTCAAGGGTTACCAGCAGTAAGTAAGCTTGCTGTTTCTGAAGGTATCACAGTGCCAGGGAAGCTCGCTGGGCAGATCCAGATGAGGGTCAGCTGGGCAGTGCCCAAGGCAGCATGTTTGGAGTGGGTGCCCTCAGGCCAAAAACTTTCTTACCATTGTCCCACCACCACTTAACCGATATAAGCAGCTTGGAATCTCACCTGGTAATTCAGTGAAACGCTGAGTGACGATTCGGCCTTAATAGCTGCTAACATGCCTACATTTTAGAGCTACGGGCTACATTCCAGAGGATGGACAAAACTTACTGCACACTTTCCACAATTTATAGATTTTGCTGTCATTGTTGTGGACTGTTGTTGTTTTTAAAAGCAACAGATTCCAAGCTGTAAAGAATTCGAGCTTTATCAAGGGTGGGTGCACAGGACGCAGAGCAGTAAAGGACACGGTATTTAATGAGCCAGACGTCTTAATTACTGTCTTTGCATCTGTCGCTCCATGTGGAGCCAGAACTCCAACAGTCCATGCTGCCATGGCCGCTGAACTCTGGGATGGTCACCAAGGAGACAAACAGATGAAAGCAGCCAAGTTTCCTTCATTGGCAGAAGCGTGGGAAGGCTGCTGTAATGACCAAGTGTTATTTTTTGATGTTTCTGGATAAATTAGGCATTGACTTGTTGATGGGCGACACTCATCTCTCATTGGTTAGTTCATTGGGTCCCATGTTCATCCTCATTGGATAAAAGTAAGTGATTGACAGCACAGAGTAATCCTGCCCACACTTTCAAAGCCTCATTGCCATAGTGACTGGCGGAATTCAACCTGCAGTCCCAGATTAAGCAGCTAATGAGTTCAGCCAATCAGAGTGCAGTTTGATGAATGGCCAGCCTCCCTCTGCCAAGCGTCTTGGGAGGGGTGCCTGACATTGCTAAGCAGGCCGAGAGGAGGGGAGGCGGGATTTTTAAGTATGATTTACCCTCCCGACGCTGTCTGGCCGCAGCAATCATGACTCAGCTACAGCCTGAAGTGACATTTAATAAATCAAAATCCTAATGGGGCAGCTGATGGCCAAAGAGAAGGAGAAGCAGGAGGAGAAGGGGGAGGAGAATCAAGAGAAACATTAAAAGCAGAAATAGGAGCTAAAGAAAGAGAAACAGGAGAAGAAGGCAGAGAAAGAGAAGAAAATGGAGAAGTAGAAGCAGAAGAATGAGGCAGAGAGGAGGAAGGAGGTGAAGAAGCAGAAGTAGGAGGTGAAGAAGGAAAATCAGAAGAATAAGACAGAGAAGGAGAAGTAGGAGAAGGAGGTGAAAAAGGAGAAGCAGAAGTACATGAAGGAGAAGAAGAGGATGAGAGAGAAGAGAATAGTGCCCAATGACTTCATGGAGTCTTAACCAGTCGTCTCAGATGTACTGAATCTCCAACCAACTGAAACCTTCAGCACAACTTGATGGCTCCAGATTGTGCAGTTTGATCATGAGCAGGGATTTATTGAGCATTTGACATTCGTAGGATATGCACATCACACAAATAAACACTTTCAGTGCTCTTTAATCATGACTGCCCGGCGCCCATGTTAATATTAATGAGCATAATGTTTTTGATGAAGAAAATCCCTTCTGTTTAGCCTGAGCTGGCCGGACTGGGTCAGTGCGGTAAACACTTCAATATCACCGCGCCTTAATCCTACTGACATATTTGCCAAAAAATACTGCTTGGGTGAAAATTTCTCCTCCCCCTTCATCTTTCTAGAAATGTCTTTTTTGCAAAACAACAGGACTCATAAAGTACCCCCTCCCTCCTAGTCATGTGATCTGGCAGATGTGCCCAATTATAACACTGAGATGCACTAAGCCAATTAGAACGTGTTTTTTATTTTTATTCATTTTGAAAGCCATCACTGTTTATCTTGAAATAATAGTACATTTTTTAGCTTTAATACTACTTGTAGTTCATTTTTTTTTGTTTATCATAAATATTAACCAGAGTGTTCAATAAAAGCATGAATTACAATTTAACATTGGAAGGGATTCACAACGCAGAAATGTGTCATTTCTGTCACTGTAATAGAAATCTAAACCCAAAAATGTGCGTCTTCTCCAGATGAGTTGTAGCCTCGTTGCCTCCCGCTTCCCGGCCATGATGCGGGGCTGTCCTGTCCAGCAGCGACCTTAGCGACCCCACCTTAGGCCTCAGGCCTCATTTATAACTGACAGGGGGGGGGGATTTGTGGTGGATAAGACAGATGGCTTATCTGAGCGTAAAAACATTCACAGAAAACTCGGGCGAGTCAGCTGAAGGTTGGCAATGAGTTTGCTATCTTCCTGGCCCAATTTGGCAGGGTCTGATAGAATCAGGTTCCCCAGAACAGGGGAAGGGGGTTCTGCTCAGTCAAACGGGGACAAAGACCAGCAGGGCTGAAAACCATGGGTGCGGTGTGGGGGTAGCTTAAAGAGCAAGTCCTAACAGCAGAATGTAGCCAGCAGCTCCTGAGCTCAGATTCTCTCGATTCACATCATAGGCTGACAGGGTGGGTCGACCTAATGGTGCAAACTGGGGTTCTTGGCTCTGAGGTCACCCCAAGGGGAAGTCTTCATGCCCCATGGAATCTTGGGAAGTGTTCAGGCACTCTGCATTTCTCTAGGAGTAGGAGGGGCTGCTTCGTTTATTGGAATGTTGCAGGACAGCACCAGCTCCAGCTGGCAATGTGCCATGGAGCCAGATAGACTGAAAGTAAAAGAAATAATTAAAAATTAACAAAGAATTAGAAATGGCCCACAGGTGGATAGAGCTGCCATTTCTCCTAAGCCGGGAGCCTGGTTTGTTTATCCCCGGGGGGCAGGGGGTTACCATACACCCCAAACACACCTCCTGGGGACTAAAATAATGGACGAAAGTGTTATAAAACTTTAAGGTGGCTGCATCTATACTGTCTCTTGGAGCAGGCATGGAGAATCTCACTGTCACACTTCAGTAAAGAATTGTGGGTACATACACCTAGCATTCTTTTATCCAGGTACATCTCCTGCAGTCCATTCACGCATAGGTAGAATTTTCTTTAAGAATAATTTAGGAAATAAGCATCCCGTCCAAAAACATAACAGTGACCCCCCCCCCCCCCCCCCCCCCCCCCCCCCCCCCCCCCCCCCCCCCCGACGCACCCAATGCTTTGTGCTAAGCCCTGTGGGCGTG
>JAODKE010000088.1:22928201-22940101 GCA_026779605.1 Mormyrus hasselquistii
GTTGAGTCCGTTGGAGTCCTGTCGACATTGTGATGTGTTGTTTTTTGTTGTGTTGTTTTTTTTCTGTGGGGTTGTTTGGGTGGGGGGGGGTGGTGGGGGGGGGGGGGGGGTTCCTTAGTCCTACTTCCAGTTTATTTCGTAACCATTCTGCTGCAGTTTCATCCCCGTTCCTGCCCTGACCCATCCGCCCCCCCGCTCCTGCCCCGGTCTGTGTAGTCCCAGTCCCAGTGCTTCCATTGCTCCCAGTTCCAGCTTCATTGGCTGACATTCCCTGGCCTGGGAGTCAGTAGCTGCCCCAGAGCCAACGTGGGTGTGTGCGTGTGTGTGTTTGTAGGGGGGGGGGGGGGTGCTTTTATCTGCAGTGCATTGGATTGTAACAACCAACCCCCCCCATCCTCACACTCCCACAGGCACAATCACATGCAGGCCAGTGAAAACGCCGCCAAGCTGCCGGGTCTCCAGTCGCTGGCCAGCTGTGTGTGCCCACCCCCCTGACCGAACTGAGACCGATGGTGAGGGAGGAAGGTGGCTTTATGAGATAAAGGCCGTGCCCCCACTCCTTCATGCCCTGGGATCAGCAAACCTTAACTGTGTCCAGATCCGCCCATCACCGACACAGTGTGATGAATCTGGACACGGTAGCAGACAATGGAGTAAAGGAGTGAGGAAATGACAGGTGATGTCATTACCCTGGCGTGCAGTGTTTGGGGGGCGGAGCCTGGCAACATTTAGCCTTTTTAATTAGCACATGATCGGTGCCTAAAGTGCCAGGTGCGGATAAAGCAGCTGGGAGCCACATTAAAATCAGCACGCCTGATGTAGCATCACTATAATCCCACGGACGTGCTGTTGTGCCCTTATGGGCCACTTTGCTGATCAGGAATGAATCACATCCGCAAGAGATCAGGAGGACGGAGCCAAAGAGCCCCACGGCATCTTCCCTCTCTGGTGTCTCTATTGCCACTAAGTGGTGACTAAGGAAAACAAGACGGTCCCTAAATTCTTAGCACGGTTCACGGAAATGTCCGGACAGGTAGAACGAAACGGTGTGTCTCTGCCTTACTGTGCTGACGCAGTCCCTGTGTTTATGCCAAACCGCTACCATGTCACTGTCGTCCGTCGCCTACAGCAGCTGTCTGTGTTTACTCTATTTCCAAAATGATACCTGATAAATGCATCGAAATTAGGCTCCTTTAATTGAAAAACACCTCGGTATTGTTTCTGTATCTCGACGTTATGCTCAAAAAATACCGTTAGCGGTGACTATATTTTAAAGTGACCAGATGATCCTTGTCTGAGAGGCTACATTAAGCTACTTCAGGTTTTACAAAATACTTTAAATCTGAAAGGCTCCTGTGCTTGGCTAAATAGTTTAGTCCTTCTTTCACTATTACTGATTTGTTTCTTTGATTGAAAGACTCATCCAGCCGTTTCACATTAGCATTAGTGACACATGCACGATCGTTGGAGACTGACCAATCAGCACACAGCAAGAAGTCAGTGCTAAAGTGAAACCCAGGTCCTTTTCATTGAAATGGTAGTTTACAAATCCTGTCTTAGCTCAAAGTGTCCTCTCTGAAATCCCTTATCCGGTCACCCTACTATATTTACATCCGTCCGTAGCCTACTGCGGCCTACTACAGCAGCCTACTGATGATTTATCGTGTTCTTTTATCATACACTCCCGAGGCAGAAATCTTAGGTGACATATCAACTCACTTCTGCACTATAAAAGCGACTAAGAGCTGTAGAACAATCCATAAGACTTAAACACCAATCCACCTTGGTGACGTTTTTGCTCATACGCTGTGTGTCTGTCAGACAGTTCTTAATGCAAGCTAAGTTAGCATTAGCCACTTTAAATACTGTATTCATTGGTAATATGCACCGGAGACCGGCCGATCCTGCTTTCTCAAAAAAAATCACGTGTTCCTTCAGATGAAAGCGCCCGCTTCATACATTAAAGGTAAAATGGTGCTACAAGATGTGAGCTGAGTGACCATTAGCCGTGGTACTCGTGCGGGAGCTGCGCTGTGGACCCACATCCCCAGGGCTGCCCGTTTGATCTCTCTTCCTGCCTCTCTCTATGTGCAGTTTGAATATTTGCCCCACGTTATAACAGACTTCCACCTGCAATCCAAAAATATGCAGTTGGAAGTGTGTGTGTGTGTGTGTGTGTGTGTCCCTGCAATTGCCTTCTGTCACTCCCAGCATCCCCTGCAGCACCACCACAATGCCAATGGCTTCCGAGAGGTTAACTGTAATGGAAATTTAAACAAATAAGCTTTAAGCACTTCAATGAAAGGCCAGTAGAGTGTAACATTTAAGCTCTGTCGCTTATTATGTCCCAAATAAATTCACCTGCATTAAACCTGTGCCTAATTTTTTAGAGTGAAAAGGCCAGTACATGTAGATGCAGAATTAACATGAACTCCAGAGGAAAAGTAAGACTGGCAGAAGAAAAATGGAACAAAACTTTTTTCTTTCAACTTTCAGCACAAGAGGTCAGTGTTTGGCAAATCCTGAGACACCCACCCACATCTGACCACACCCACCCACATCTGACCACGTCCATTACATATGGACATGTCCGCCCACATATGGCCACGCCCCTCCATGCACCTGGGTCGTCATGTGCACAACCCTCAGGTGTGAATAATTAGAGGCAGCCTCTCAAGGGGGTGGCTGTGGCGGGGGCTGCTGCTTAGCGAAAGCAAGGTAATTTGTAAACGTGCTAATGGCACTGTCCCCATACTGTACAGTACATGGAATAATGGCCAGTCAGTTAGCAAACAGGCTGTGCATGCAGTAAAGATATTAATCGTGTGCTAGAGGTCTGGCAAGTTCAAACATGTCAGATCTGCGCAAAATAAACCCCTCTGCTAGTTTTGCTCACGTTTCCATGTCACAGGTGCTGTGATCTCTGCGTCTCCTGGCCCTCCTGGCATATCTGACCGATGTCACATTTCAGTGTTACCTTGGCTATAGCAATCCAAGTAATTCCCCCCCACGACACTCGGAGGCAAACTTTACACCTTTAGTCCACGTTCTGCTAGCTGCAGCCCATGGCCCAGTCTGATGAGTTTCAGAAGGGCTGCATCCGGCCCGACTCCTGATTGGTTCATCAGGAAGGTCACACCCACTTAACGACTTAACGAGCTTTAAATGTTAAAGGTCTTTTCCGCATGCCTAGATGGCCACGGTGAGTAAAATACCTCAGGTGACCTTTTTTTAGGTTCCCTGCAACACCTGAATGCTGAAGCTGGAGTTAATTATCCCCCCCCCCCCAGAACTGCTGACAGACCACCATGTAGTCAGGGGGCTGAGGTGTCCATCACCCATGTCAGGCGGGTGGGAGGTTGTTCGCAGTGGCATGTTTTAACGTTGTTGCCCCTGCCAACAGCTAAAAATACACCGCCCATCACTCAGGAGAAAAATAGACTAGAACAGCAGAACATGCCCCCCTCCCCATTGTCCCACCCCTTCGCACCCTGACCAATGGTGAGTCTGCTCGCCCCATTTCCATGGCAGCCAAAACCACTCAGCATGGCGAAATTGCTTGGTGAATCACTCTTAAGTGCTCGCAAATGAGACACTCGACGGTCCTGCTGGCACGAACCCCCATCCTCTCTCACTCCCCCCCCAACCCCCCCGACGGCTGGATAATGCATCCGTTATGCTTGTAAACTCTGTTTACTTATGTGGGTGGGGGGGACGGTTAATTAAGCTGCCCGCTTTCCATTCTTTCGAGGGTTGAATGGTGCGGGGTTGAGGGGCAATGAGATGTAGTTCCAGAGCGGGTGGGGTTCTGGGTGGGGGTGCCCTCTAGTGGTGGGATGTGATGCATAAATTGCACGTCTTCTTCGATGAGCCTGCTGTCAAAACAACAAAACGCTCATAGGTGATGAGTCCAGCTTGACAGGGGGGTTGTGAAGGTTCATAAGTCAAGGGCTTTTAATTACTGAGGGGGAAGGGGTGTTATAACAGCATGTTTATGATGGTGCTAACGGAGCAGTGAGCTAATCACACATTGGTACACACCATGGTAAAATACCACGCGAGCAAGCTTCCACATGTGTAAAGAATAAGAAAAAGTTTCTGAAAATGCCTCTGTTCCCTAATCACAAACCTATTCAGCTTTAATTTCGAAGCACATTGTTCTGTTAACCCGGAACGCTGGACATCCCTGAAAATTCTTCCCATATGAAGTGGGCCTACACTGTAAACACACCATGATTTTCTGTGACTGAATATTTCCGATAAAACACATGTATGTTACATTCGTGTATGTTGTATTAGGCCTGTCGCCACATGTGTGTGTGTTTATGATAGTTCCTGTGCAGTGCTGGGATTAGCAGACAGTGTCTGAATGAACAATCATCTTTCCACTCTTGCACTGGAAAAGGGGTTTGAAATCATTCCATCATGACAGCCTTCTCCCTTAATCCATCCCCCCCCCTCCAGGAAGCCAGGGAGTGCGGAGGGTCAGCAGTCTCCAGAGATCATGATCCGGAAATGCAGTGTTATTACCGCATGATCTTGAACGCTGGGTGTCTGGATGACTGGTCCCCCACTTGATCTGATTGTCAGGGCCAACAGGTACTTGCAGGTGGGGGGTGGAGGGAGTTGGGGTTGTGGACAGACCAGGGTAACCCTACCAGTCCATGGACGTGACAGATTGTGATGATTTTTACTGGAAGCTGGAGTTCAGAGACTGATCCCTCACTCAGGGTCCAATGATTCAACACTGACGTACTTATTCTTTAGTTTTATCGGTAGTTTTCAAGACTCCCCTCAATGCCGGTGGGGGGGGGGCGCGTGTTGCTGAATGGAAAATCACCGTTTTAGTTACCATGCCAGACCTCCATTCAGCATGGGATGCTTCTGTGTCTTTCCAGGAACCGCAAGAAAGATGCTGGGACACCAACCTCTTTCGCACCAAATGGTTTCACTTTCGATTTATCGCCAAGCTGTAACTGATGCCCAACTTCCTATTAAATCCACCCGGTGGGCCATACTGCTGTAGCCAGTCAGCTGAAACTCAAACCCCCGATATCAACATTCAGTCTAGAGTCACCTGAGACGGACGGAAAGCAGGGCATAGAAGTCCATCAGAAAGCGAAAAAAAAAAAAAAAAAATGATGGTACATTAGTGACTGAAACCCTACATTAATGAAGGTACTATGTCCTCAAAGTCAAGTTAATCCAATAAACATAACTAAGTAATCCAATAGTGCTAATGGGTTATAAATCGCTCTTGCTGTTTTAGCCCTCCGTCTGTAATGGGGTAATTAACTGCTTATAAACAGTCAGCTCATTATCTATAAGCACTTAATGAAGATGGAAGAGGCGGCCAAGGCCACAGTTAGCCACTTGAGGGCGACATGGAGTTCCCGCGGGCTTCCCCGGACTAACCTTCCAGCCTAGGAGTACATTTACACGCAGATCGAAGAGTGGGGGCTGATCTGCTATCTGGATGATGGGTTTGGCAAGCTGTGGCGAGGGACTGCTCCCCTCCCCCCATACCGGAGATCGGGACGTGCTGAAGGGTTCAGCTGCAACGGCACGTTTAGGCCTATTAACACCCTTATCCTGAAAAACGGCCTATCAAATGTTATTACGTTACATTATTTAGCTGCTCAGCAGACCCTATTAACCAAAGAGAATGAAATATTATACAATTTTACAGCCGGCTATTTTATTGAATCAATTTAGCACAAGTGCCTCGTCCAGGGGGCAACACTGGGAAGATGTTAGGATGAGCAGGACAATCGCTAGCACACAGATGTAGCGACACTTCTCCACGCCACTGACTGCTAGCCTTCGTTTGCTAATTTCGACGGTACGATGCTATGCCACAGGAATGCTAGCTACTGTAATTAGCGAACAGCTAATTAGCAAATTGCTAACAGCTAACCCGGAAGTGTGCAGCAGTGATGCTGTCCTCAAGCGTGTGCCCCTCTGAAGGAAAAGCCTCGTGAACATCTAGGAGCAGTTCCCATAACTAATGCACAGATCGCTCTTAAAATTCTCTATTCCGACAAGCCTCTCGCAACCGGGCCTCAGCATTTCCACTGCCTTCCTGCATTTCGTTTTTTTCTTTTTTCATTTCATCTCAAAT
This sequence comes from Mormyrus hasselquistii, assembly GCA_026779605.1. NCBI lineage: Eukaryota > Metazoa > Chordata > Actinopteri > Osteoglossiformes > Mormyridae > Mormyrus > Mormyrus hasselquistii. Next base: position 22,934,323 of record JAODKE010000088.1, read on the forward strand.
CTTTTGATGTCAAGCTTAAGAGCGCGATGCATGAATAACAGAGCCGCGCATTTCAAAATCCACCCCACCACCCCCCAACCCCGGAAAGGAATATCTACTTAATCAGCCACTCTAGCAAAAAACAAATCGCATTTCTCCAAACGTGAAATTTGTTGGCGTGACACCCCAAAAAGCCGCCTCAGAAATAATGAATAGGGAGCGGAGATGGCGGGGGGGGGGGGGGCGCGGCTGCCAGTCCTGCTCGGGAATGACATGCTTCGTGGCCCCTGCTCCTGACTAATGATCTCCGTCTCACCCAGTATTCCCGGGGAATAATTTCCCTCTGCTTCACATCCGAGGAGCGGAAATCGCACGGTTCTGGAAAACGAGGTGGAGTTTATTGGGAGAATGTGCATCTCGTTGGTGCACAGTGAAAAGAATAAATACAAATTATCCTAAAACACACAAGCTTGTTTTTCGTTTAAAATTGTCTAGGGAAATCAGCGCCGAAGATGCTTTTGATGGTTCATAGGCAGTGTGCCATTTAGCTTGTGAGTAATGCCTTACATCTGTGAGCAGATCCATTTCCCCTATGGGACATCCAACCATGTATCAATCTCATATATTTCATGGCTGATTAGGGAGGATAGTCCTGCTCCCCTAAGGTCCTGTTCTTGCACAGAAAGTGACAACGAGAAGGTCAGGAAAAAATGAAGAGCATTTTATACAAGTAAAATATACAGAAGACGAGGCTGAGAATATCTGCGTTGTCTCAGATCGCCTGTATTTTCTGTGGTTGGCTGTCAAATAATCACCTGATGCAAAGCCTTGCATTTTTAATAGACCGATAGATCTGATACACAACCATCCGTCTCTCAGTAATCACTTATCCTATTCAGGGTCACTGGGGGTCTGGAGCCCATCACAGACAGACAGAGGACAACCCAGGATGGGGCACAAACCCATCACAGGGCACACAGGTCATTCACTCACACATACCTACAGGTAATTTGGTAACTCCAGTCAATCCCAGCATGTTTTTGGACTGTGGCGGGGAATACCCCATGACGAAACCAGAACATGCAAACTCCCCACACATGGAACCCTAGCAGAGACTCAAACCCAAGTCCCAGATGTATGTGGTAACAGTACTACCCATTGCTCCACTGTGCCAGCCCCCTGCATACACGTTTGGACAGCGAAGGTCATTTAGATATTACAGTGTCACCAACTTTGCTCAAGAGCTTTCAGTTCAAGACAATTCTGCACACCCACTAACATGTTTGTAACAGTTTTATTAACTTTCAAATAGTCTGTCAGCGAAAACATTGCATGTAATTCAGTAGTAATTAACTAGAAATACATATAATTGCAGAGCTGGTTGCATGGTGAACCTGAAATGGTGTTTCCTGTTTCAGAGGTGACGTCCTGTTTTGGTGACATGACAGTCATACAGTTATTCAAGACAGAAATGGATGCTGGCCTCTGACCATCTTATTTGGCCTCCTTATTTGGAGTAATTCGGCCTGTCCCTGTTTGCGCTCCCCTTTCATTCGTTCTCTTATTTTAACCATGTTGCCATGCTTAACACAGCTAAAATTAAAGATGGCGGTGCACGGCAGTTAGGTAAACAAATGAGTGAGGGTGGATTTAACAGGAGAGAACTTTCCATTTAAAGCTGAGAAAAGCTAATCCCCATCACTGTCAAGGCTGAACGAGAGAATTGCAAACCTCGACACAATTTCCTCTTTTTTCTGCTAATTTTCAGCTTTTAAAATGTATTTTTAATTGGATAAAACGCTTAACCGGTAGAAGAAAAACGCACCGTAACACTAATATGATATGTGAGGTCAAGCAGAACTGTTTACTGGTTTCTTATGCCATCCAGCATGACTTTTGGCCAGGGAAATGTTTACTTCGATGGAAAACCCTCACCTGGGTTCCGTGAATGGACCGCACGGCACCTCTCAGACACTAGTAACTGGCACAATGATTTCACTGTGTCCATGTTGTCCGTGTTGTGACACACTTCCCTGTATCTCCATTTTTCAGGGTCCGTAGAGAGATTACAAGCGGCTTTTACCTTTCTGTGGGCATTCTGCTCAGCCTCTACTCCAGACTCTCTGGTTTAAGTACTGGGGAGATGAGGAGAGTGCGGGTTAGAATAGCAAAGCCAGGTCGCATAAAAAGCAGCATTGAGCAGCGCGTCCCGTACACATCAGCGTCTTGCTGTTATCAGAATATCATTCAGGACTGACTTTGGGTAACTGGAGAGCCGATCGCTCTAAACATCTTTGGGATTCTGTGTATTATGCGTTAATTTAAGCACCTGGTTATGATTTCATCCTTATTACTGATCCGTCATCATCCCCAACCCAGTTGCCAGCCACGGACTAGCGGAAGCTGACGTAGCTCCGTGCGCCATTTTCCTGCACCTCCCAGCCGCAGGCGCATGCTAGGCGTCATGCCAGTGTGTTTTCTGGCAGATTCATGATGCCGGTGCACCAGCTGGTTGGTGCTGTAATGCAGCAAAACAGACCGAATCCTCATAAATGTGAGAGAAAGCCGTCGTCAGTTAGCTGCGCTGATACTGTATATTTACCGAGTTCTTGATCATGTGACATATGCTTTTGCCAGCAGTACTGGGTATTGTGGGAATCCTAATCCTCAGGTTCAGAGGCAAATATATAGGAGTGGGGCCACAGGGGCAATGGCTTCAAATGAAAGCTGATTGGGCCCAGAGTGCCCCCTTACCTGTCACTCACCGATTCCAAACGTATGATTGGTTAATGATAAGTCTAACCCATCTGTATGCCCTCGACCTAAAAGGAAATCCTATAATGACTCCACCTTCATGTCTTGGATGCAACCAATGCTGCAGTTTGTTTGTAAAAGCCTGCTGAGTGTTCCAGCATACAAATTACTCCATGTGTTTTTCCCCCCCCTGCATAAAAATTTGCCATACCCTGTTGGAGGGGGGGGGGGCTGGAGGCCTGGTAACCCCCACTTTTAATCTTACCCTGTCACTATTGTGACAGTAAAACGGGTGCTCCTCCTCCTTAATGGTGCTGTCTCCGCACTCCTCTGGGCCCCCGATTAGCCAGCACCGCCGTTGCCCCGGCAACGTTTGGCAAAGTGGGCCTTCAATCACACTAGGCCTACCCCCTTCTCCCCCTCAAAAGACTCTTTAATAGTGTGATGCAATGAATTATATGTGCGTATGTATCTAAAGCGAAACGCCTGCGCGGAAATCATGGGCCGTGTTCCAAGGCGAAAGGTCCTCATTCTGGTTATTCGATTGGTATAAACTGCACTAATTTCCATCAGGACAACCATCGGTTTTAACCCTAACCTGTTACTAAGCGTTTGCCTTGTCACTCTGGGCTGAATTACCTAGTCAACAGGAAACACGTAAGCAAACATCTCATTATACTGAGTACTTAGACCAGCACAGACGACAATAAACCTTTTGAATTCATTAAATTAATCCCGTATAACTGTTAGCCGTCAGATACGGCTTATATTTTGGACTGGAGCGGGAGTTCACATCCGTAACCTGAATATATAATATAGACCATTGCCACAGCTACAGTCGAAATGTGTTGACGTCACATTCATAAAGTTGCAAGTAACTCATTTCATGGCCTCTGAATCAGAGGGAGATGATGAGGGAAAAGCGTGAGCACGCATGAAGTGGTATTTGCGTAAAAATGCTCCTGTGGGTCTTTGGATCGATACGTCAGCCTCCTCCTGTGTCTCTATCAAGCTGCTTTCCATTAAACTGTTGAATTATGTAAAGACCTCTTCAGATGGCGGTGTGCGCTCCGCCTGCCCGCGGCTTTCAGAGCCTGACTCGACAGGCCGCGGCTTTCAGAGCCTGACTCGACAGGCCGCGGCTTTCAGAGCCTGACTCGACAGGCCGCGGCTTGGGTTGGCACCTCTGTCGCGCCGCGAGCAAACATCCTTATGTAATACTTTCGAATTCTCCGGGTGGCCGGCCATGTCCTTCAGCTGCTTTCCTTGGCGATTTGCCTCGCCTCCGTCTCTGTCCCCAATAAGGTATTGAGCCGAGTGCATTTCTGATGAGGCTAACCGAAGTACTGTAGACAGTCCAGTAAGTTCTGCCCTGACCATGGAGCCCCGCTATCTGCTCAATCCAAGCCTTTGTTTCCACATTTCCTCCACGTCATTCCTCTTTTCACATTTACGTGAACATCTCGGTGAAAGATCCTCAAACGTTCCTGAGTTGTTGACTCACCTTTGACGTTGATGGTTCCTTCTGAGGAGGGTGGGGGACTGTCTATGGTGGACCTCAGGGGTGTAGATTTGGGTATGGATGGTGGAGACATGTCCTGCCCAATACTGTGGGAGTACGATGAGATGAAATGAGATGAGATAAGCTATAGTGCATAAAATAAGCAAGATATTGAAAGTACACAGACCATAAACATCCATCCATTTTCTGCACCCACTTGTCCTATTCTGGGTTGCGTTCTGTAGTACACAAACAAGACTTCCTACAAAAGAATATTAGGGAAATAAATATAAATGAATCAACAGAAGGTATACACTGTATTGCCCAAAGTATTTGGACGCCCCTCCAAATCATTGAATTCAGGTGTTCCAATCACTTTCATACTGTAGCCACAGCTATATAAAATCAAGCACTTAGGCACGCAGACTGCTTCTACACACAATACTGAAAGAGTGGGTCACTGTCAGGAACTCTGTGAATTCAAGTGTGGTATCGTGATGGGATGCCACCTGTGGAATAAGTCCATTCGTGAATTCCTCACTACTAAATATTCCACGATCAACTGTTAGTGGTATTATAAACACAGTGGAAGCAATTGGGAACAAAAGCAACTCAGCCACAATGTGGTAGGCAACGTAAAATCACATATCGGGGACTACGAACAGTGTGCAGAAGTCACTAACTGTCTGCAAAGTCAACAGCTACAGACCTACAAACTTCATTTGGCCTTCAAATTAACTCAAGAGCAATGTGTAGAGAACTTCATGGAATGGACTTCCATGGCTAAGCAGCTGCATCCAAGCCTTACATCACCAAGTGCAATGCAAAGCGTCGGATGCAGTGGTGTAAAGCACACTGCCACTGGACTCTAGAGCAGTGGAGACGTGTTCTCTGGAATGATGAATCACGCTTCTCTGTCTGGCAATCCGATGGATAAATCTGGGTTTGGCGCTTGCTGGGAGAATGGTACTTGCCTGACTGCATTGTGTCAAGCGTAAAGTTTGGTGGAGGGGGGATTATGGTGTGGGGCTGTTTTTCAGGGGTTGGGCTTGGCCCCTTAATTCCCGTGAAAGGAATTCGGAATTCTTAATGCTGCAGCATTCAAAGCCATTTTGGACAATTCCATGCTCCCAACTTTGTGGGAACAGTTTGGGGATGGCCCCTTCCTGTTCCAACTTGTTTCAACATGACTGAGCATCGGTGCACAAAGCAAATATACCATAAGGACATGGATGGGAAAGTCTGGTGTGGAGGAACTTGACTGGCCTGTACAGAACCCTGACCTCAACCCAACAGAACACCTTTGGGATAAATTAGAGTGGAGACTGCGAGCCAGGCCTTCACGTCTAACATCAGTGCTTGACTTACCGTGTAATTCAGCCACACAAAGCCGGCTAAGTGAGCAGCTTCTCTGCGAGTTCTGCCCCCCCCCCCAAGGCTGAGCTGCACCCCCGACACTCAGCTTGCGGATCCGCATCACTCAAGCTCGTTCCTGTGGCTCACGGAGGCGGACAGCGCCAGTGATTCACCAGCCGCAGTGCTGAG
>JAODKE010000088.1:22947427-22957589 GCA_026779605.1 Mormyrus hasselquistii
GAATCACATACGTGTACATTATATATTATTATTATTATCATGTTATCCTTAGCCCGACATCCACATATCATATGTGTCACTCTAATAAGTTTACAGGTGTTTAAAGGGTGTGGGGGGTATTTAAAAAGTTAAACTTTAAAAATGATCTTTCTATATTGCGGATTTTCACCTATCACTGATTCTTTGTGCCCCTATTGCAGTGACCTTTGGGGGATCACTGTAACTGCCCCTTCCATGCATCAGGACTGCAACAAAATCACAGCGGGAACGAACCAGGATCCTTTGGCGTTTTCGGAGGGGCTCCAGTGGTAATTAAATGTGCAATTGGTTTGATGGGACTCATCAATGGGATTAAATAGCTTTAATTTCTTAAGACCTGAAGAGAGATGCAGTTCCTTGGGGTTAAATTATAGGGTCAGTCATCCTTCTTATTTTATAATACTTTGCCTTAGAAGTATGTACCCTGCGGAGACACAAAGACTCCAGCAGCAGGTGGATCAGTTGACTCTGCTAGTCTCCCAGCTTATGGAAGGACAAGTTCCTGTTCCGTAGCCATGCCGGAAAAGTATGACGGCAATCTGGATCATTGTCAAGCCTTTTTACATTGAGGAGCACCTGGAACATTTCGTGGAGGAAACAGCGCGAGTGCGTTTTGTTATTTCGCTGCTCACTGGACAAGCGCGCGACTGGGTGACTGCTTTATGGATGGATGACAGCCCGCTCCTGGATTCCGCACGGGATTTCCAAAAAGCCTTCAAAGACATTTTCGATCACCCCACCGTAGGATGCAGCCTTGGAGAACGACTGCTATGGAGGAAGCTATGGAGGCCTATATCAGGGAGGATTAAAACAAGGTACTATCCGACCGTCTACCTCCCCCGTGACAGCAGGGTTCTTTTTCATCAAGAAGAAGGATGGGGGACTACGTCCATGTATCGATTATCTGGCCCTCAACTCCATTACCATTAAAGGTTTTCACCAAACTAGACCTACGCAGTGCATACAACTTGGTTTGTATCCGACAGGGGGGGCGAGTGGAAAACTTCTTTCATCACCAATACTGGATAATACGACTATCTTGTGATGCCTTATGGTCTTGCTAATAGCCCCTCGATATTCCAGTAATTCATGTACACTGTTTCATGATATTGTTAACCGGTTTGTAGTTGTCTATATTGATGACATATTGATATACTCACCGTCTCTCTCTCAACATGTGCAACACGTCTGCCAAGTCCTTCAGAGGCTGCTTGATTATCATCTATTTGTGAAAGGTGAGAAGTGTGAGTTCCACCAAACCCAGGTGAAGTTCCTGGGGTACAGTATGTCATCAAGCCAGGTGCCATAGAAATGGATGAGAGGAAGGTGGCCGCCATTCAAGAATGTCTAAGATCACAACTAAGGGACCTTTGGGTTTTGCCAGTTTTTATCAATGTTTTATTAGAAATTTCAGCCAGCTTGCTGCGCCCTTACGTCTCTGACCTGAGGACAACAAACCTGTCTCCTGTGAACTTCGGAGGCAGACACCACCTTTCAGCAACTCAAACAAGCTTTCTGCTCCGCTCCCATCCTCCAGCAGCCCAGACCTGAGGACCCCTTTGAGGTGTAGGTGGATGCCTCCGAAGCCGGGGTATCTGTTTTGATTCAAAGAGATCCGATAACCGGTCACCAACACCCATGTGCCTACTTTAAAAAAAAATTAACCCCAGCTATGATGCAACTATGATGTTGGAGATTGAGAACTTTTAGCCATCTGGCACTGGAAGACTGGAGGCATTGACTTGAGGGGGCACGACATCCCTTTCAGGTTTTCACAGCTCATCGGAATTTAGAATACAAACAGAACGCAAGAAGACTGAACCCCGACAGGCTCACTGGGCCATGTTTTTTATTCGTTTTATTTTCAAGGTCACCTACTACCCAGGATGAAAAAACATCAAAGCCGATGCACTCTCAAGGCAGTGTCGACCCCCCCGAGGCAGTGGACAAAGCTGAACCGATTTTGGCACCTACTTGCTTTTCTGCTACCATTACTTAGTCACTAGAAGAGACCATCAGGAATGCCAACGATCGTGCTGCTCCTTCTCCCAGATGCCCCTCGGGGCTACAGTATATGTGCCCAATTTGCATCGGTCCGCTGTGATCAGGTGGGTTCATTCTTCTCAAAGATCTGGACATCAGGGGGTATCTGCAACGCTGCGATTGGTGGCATGGAGGTACTGGTGGCCAGGGTGGAGAAATACGTGGCCTCATGTCCAGAATGCTCCCAGTTGAAGTCACCCTACCTCCGGCCGGACAACTCCAGCCATGGTCACACCTTGCTATGGATTTTATCACCGATCTAGCACTCTCCAGAGGTAACACCGTCATACTGACAGTAGTAGATCGGTTCTCAAAGATGGGTTGCCTGCTCGCTCTCCCCAAGCAACCTGAGTGCCTCTGAATTAGCAGAACTATTGATCACGTAGGTATTCTGCTATTACGGCATTCCATAGGATATGGTGTCTGATCAAGGTCCTCAGTTTACCTCACAGGTGTTTCGAGCTTTCTGCACAAAGCTGAATATCTCCCTCAGTCTCACCTCTGCATACCACCCATAGTCAAACGGTCAAGCGGAACAAACAAATCAAGAACTGTCCAAAGCCCTCAGTCTGATTTGCAAGGACAAGCCCGGGGTCCCGCAGTTCCTGGTGGATTGGGAGGGGTTTGACCCTGAAGAACAATCCTGGGTGCCGGTAAAGGACATCCTGGATCCCAGCCTGGTGGTTGATTTCCACTGAATGTCTCCGTCTCGGCCCGCTCCTTGGCAACGGGGTCGTCCATGGCCTCCTGGAGGTGGCTGTCAGAGGGGGGTACTGGGCGGGACAGGACGGCAACAACCAATAATTTAGTAATTGCTCCGCTACTTAAGGCGGAAGTAACTTAGCTAGCATTGCGAAGTATTGTTGCCATGGTCTGGAGCATTTCTGACCGTTTTCCTGTCTTGTGTCTTCCCCGCCTGCCCTGCCTACTGTGTGGTGTAGTTTTTCTACAGACTGATCCTCAGGAGCAGCCTGAGTTAAAGGTGTCAAGTGTAGAAATAAACACTCAAATTAGATGCAAAAGGGGAAGAGGCTAGAATCTCACAGCTGTAAGGAGAAGCATAAAGAGTCTGCAGGGCCTAAGGCCCAAGTGAGCTAAGTCGCTGCTTGGAGCCCAGTGGCCACCAGGGGGACTCCATCTGATCAACCTGTCACAATTAAGAGGAAGATCACAGAAGACAACTAGGTTAGTCACATCTGGCTTAGGGCTAGATAGTTTGATGAAAGTGTTTATCATGGCTGGTGTGTCTAAACAGCGCTTGGCAAATGCCTCTGGCACTACTTACAGGATAGTGTTTAGGGGGTCAGGCTGGTTGTGGGAGGACGGAGCCAGCAAGCCGGACGAGACAACAACAGTGAAACAAGGACCTTCTAGACACAACAATCAGGGAACGTGCCTTCTCCAAAAGGACAGCTGGATAGATTTCCTCAAAGCGGACAGGTAAGAACCAGGAATTGCTGCTTTTCCAGTGAATGGCACACATCGTGTCGGCAGACGGAAAATATGTACATGTAGACGGAATACTCGGAGCATCAACTTAAGAGCCCGGCAGTCTTATCCGGAATATGTCAGGAGCCGGAGGCCACGGCTGCTCTCCCCTGATAAGGCCGTTCCTGAACTGCTTCTGTTGTGATGCCGCGGTGGGGCCGAGGGGGGGTGTCAGGCCCTAAGCCCCCCCAGTTATTAACTGTGATGTCAGCTCTGACTTTCATTTCCTTAATAAAGTACTTTCTATCACCCTTTTTATTTATTTTTAAAGGCATGATATACTCTCAGCGGCCTGTAGGACGGCGCCGTTCTCCCTGGGCCTCTTTCAGGGGTATCTGGGGCATCTCTCCCACTGAGTCTTTTTATCACCACTCCATGTCAATCACTGGAGTCCTACTTGACAGCCACCTTCCCCCACCCCCTAGCCACATCTCAAACCGCTCCTGCCAGCGACTTACATTTTGGTGTGTATTCCTGCTCTCCCTCCAATGGGAAATAACCCAAAAAAAAAGCTCAAACATCCATATCCTCTGATCTCTGGCCCACTGCCACAGTCCCACTCCCCCCTCCCCCCACTGCTCGCACGGCTAACTCTGCCCCCACCGACCAGATCCCCCCTAAATGATCAAAGAGCTCGATTCTCCCTTCAGAAGTTAGCAAGCAATTTCTCCCGCCCTTTATTTCCCTTAATATACAGCACAGGTTCTGGTTTGCGATCTGACCGAGCCACCTGCCTCACAAAAGGCTCAACTTTCTTGTCGATTTTCTCCTCCGGGGATGGCAGAGAGTGAACTGGTCCGAACCGGAGAGCCACAGACGGGGACTGGCGTTTCTTATGGAGGAAAACAAAGGAGAGGATGTGGAGGGCTTCCAGGAGGGTGCTACACAGGCAAACCTTTGGGGGCTGATGAGTGACATTTATGCCCCAGCTAGACAGAGAGGGCCCTCATCAGAGTTTCTGGGGAATGCATCCCAAACGATGTTTCCATATCGTTGCTTAAGTAGATCATATCGTCAGTACGGACGTGGAAATGAGAAACACTAGTCACATGGTCTACCCAACCCAAAATTCCCGTTTATTGGCAACGCGATATGAAACCTTTTAGTTCTCATTGAAACGGATGACCCGCAGATATAGCCCAGGGGTACTTGTAGAAGCGCCTAGTTTTGTGTGTTTTAGCCGCACACACTTCACATGGTCTATCATACCTTCCAGCCAGAGATGATGTGTTTTTTTAGATCTATACTAATCTTAAACTAATGAATCCAGTAACATCGACATTCCCAGAATTTTCCATTTGTCGGCTTGATCTTTATTTGGCTGAAGTCAACGCATGTGCTCCGAGCAACGCATCGAAAATGGGGTCCGGATGTTGAAAACTGACGGAACAACGAGAATTTTTTGGCTAAGACGACTCCCTGAGACAAACAGTCATCCTACGCATTCCTGAGTATTGACAGAAAACTCACCTCATGGTTCTGAAAAAGCCCTGTCAAGGTGCATCGCTCATTAATGTAAGAAATGGGGAAAAAAAACAGAATATTCAGTGTTATCAAGAGCCGGGCAAACAGTACGAGTTCGAGTAGATGGAAATAAAAATGCAAACATCGACATCAAAGGCAGCCGTGAACTACAAAAATCCGGTACGAGGAAAGTTTATGGCTGTTTGTCTTTAATCTCCACAGCATGATTGAGTGTGAAATTGGGAGAGAAGTACTTTTTCTCAACGAGACACGCTTTCACATACACATATTATTAACATTCAAGCAGGTATAGGACATATTTTTAAATTGCTTCAGACTCCTTTTTATCCAGAGCAAATGGGAACAGCAGACAGTTATTGATTATTTTAAAGCTGTTAGTTGATTAAAGTAATTCAGGACGCTTTCCTGGGGTACAACAGAATTTTCCATCAGGGATTTAAAATCATTTGGTCAAACCTCCAACCACTAAATACTACTGATGCTACAAGTAGGTACTTAATTAACAGAAAGAATGGACAGACCTATGAAAAACCAAACAAATGAACCACACGCATGTCGGACCACTATGTAGATTTAAACAGTTCTCCTGTCTCCTTGCATTCATGGCAGAGTGTCATTCCCCATCAGAAATCCATTTTCCTGTCCCAGGGTTTTATTGTTCATTATTTTCCCGTTAGACCCTCTTTGAGTCTGGGGAAATCGGGGGTAATTGCCCCTGTAGGAGGGTGACGGAGCTTTTTATCCCGGGAGTGAGGTGAGAGATTCAGAGGCCCCTTGCCACCCTGATAAGCTCCATGGTTTATTTGCTGGAGTCCAATCCCCTCACGTTGTGCAGCTGAAAGACATTTGTGAAGCTCCGAATGCGTGTGGGGTGTGTATGTTTTCCTCATGTGCATGTGTGTGTGCGTGTGTGTGTGTGTGTGTTTCTGTGTGTCCCAGCCTGTATGCCCTGTGATTCTTGCCATTGTCGACTCCACACTCATGGGACCGAGTGTCTATTTACACTCCCTGAATGTTCTTATGCTGCACATCTGGTGCTCGAATGATCTTGTTAGGTTGCTGCTTTGTTACACACCGTTCAGTAGTTTTTTATTTTGTAGGTGCACAGTTGTTGCGTTGCTCCTGCTCCAATACTGCTATTGCTTTTTACTGGACATTCACTGGAAGGTCAGCCTAGCTGCACTCAGGCCCAGTCGGCTCCTTGACAGCTGTTTGCTTGTAACATATTGCTTGCCTCACTTGTACGAAAGAGCCTGCTAAATATGTGAAATGTAATGTTTAGCGAGATGACGAGTCAGGTTGTTGAATTCAGAATGTGTCTGTGACCAAACACAGCTGAACACATATCCTGCAGTTATGGACCATGGAACACATCTGGATGGGGGGGCATAGATTCATGTCAGCCTGCTGTTTGCTCTCAGATATAGTCGTCTGCCTCTTGATGTTTTCCGTAAACTGCTGAAGCCTCCTCACCTCCTGATACCGTTTTTCTTTTTGCCTCACGATTTAGCTTTGGCTAACGCTGCTGATGAGGCAGCAATAAGCATACAGCATAAAAATACAGTTTGAAAAATAATTGGTTTGTGTAATATTTCTCATGATTGTTCGTCACTGCATTCTTCATGATTTTATCCATGGTTCTGCGGTCTAAGCCTATAGCTGCACACCAACCAGAAAGTTGTGGTAGATGCTCCTCACAGTTTGTGTGAATCTCTAGAGAACCCATGGGTGCAGCTTCAGATTTCCTCTCAAAAATAAGCATTTTGATTCAAAGGGAGCGTTCATCCCTGCTTTAAAAGTCTGGACAAATGATACAAAGACTCTCCATCTGTAACCCAGAGTCTAGCCGTCGGCGGGATGCGTTTGGTTTTCGAGGATCCCCAGGCTCCCTTCACCGAAATCCAGACAAAGCATTTTGTGATTCCAAAGTCTCTGCATGAAATGATTGCACTTCTCAGCCTGAAGCTTGCCATTAACTAATTTCTGCACATGTCCATTGCATTCTGATCACAGATTCTGGGGGAAAAAAAGTCCGTCTGACATACTTTACTTGGTTCTTTTAAGAATTTAAAGGCAATCAGACACCATAACAGAACATTTTTTCTACCTGAAATGAAAATGATTAAATTTCCCCTGACTTTTCATAACCAGGACTAGTGAGGTCACCCTCAAAGACGAGATTACATTTTGAGCTTATATGAAGTTTGAACTTGGCCCCGGTTTGCTCTCCAATTCATGGCGATGGCAAAATGTCCTCCGGGTGGCAGCAGGGAGTTTTGGGCCACTTGAAAGTCACTGGTTTTTAAGGATGACAGGAAGAGGGAAAGGGTGAAGAAGAAGAAGAAGAAGAAGAAGAAGAAAGGATGAAGGAAAACAGAAAGAATGATAATAAAGAATGTAAATAATTTATTAGAATATACAGGGGAAGAGAAAAAGATGGATGAAGAAAAGGACAAAAATGGGATGAAAAGATGGAGTGAAAGTGCACTCTTCCAAGCTTCATAAAAGCTCAGTCTAACCTGAATGACTATAAGCTCCAATGTACACCGAGGATTAGCAGTGTGTGTGTGTGTGTGTGTGTGTGTATGTCTGGGCATTTATCCAACCATCATTGTCCCCTCTCCACTCAAAAGCCTGATTGCTCTCCAGCCTTGTGGCTGCAGATTCATCGCACTCAATAAGCCCTGCTGATTGGCTGCCCTGTCTGCCTCTCGCTGTGCCGCCATCACTGTGACATGGGACAGCTGAAGCCCGTGGTCAAGTGGGACCAGGACCCCTCAGCACGCTGATTAGGTGAAAGCACTCATGTGGACACATGCACACATACACACACACACACAAACACACACAAATTGCTGTCCTTAGCCAATGGTGCAGCAGCTATATCATGCACCAGTGCAGATTTCATACCAAACTAAACAGTATTAGAAATAGCGGTCATATATGTACTGTATGTAAGCAAACAGGGGATGCCAGCAAGCCTGAGGATTCTGGGAAATCTAAGTCCCCAGAGCTATGTGTGCATTGCCAACTGGCCAATCAGAAGGCACTTGGGATGTTTAAAAAAAAAAAAAAAAACACTTAGTAGCATTAGCTTCTCGTCTTTTGAGTTAGTTTGACTGCCACTTTGTTCTGGGTTCTGCCTCCTGAAAACAGCTCTGCTAGGAGAGGAGATGTAACGTGAAAGAGTTTAATCCAAGGATCATGGTGTCATGCCCCACTCGTCCGCTCCTCCAATCAATGTGCCACGCCCCCTCATCTACCGCATGTGGAATCCCTGTGTTTACCAGCTGTTTCCTGTTGCTGCCATTAGTTCAGTGTATTTAGTCTGCATTTCAGTTTGTTTCCCCAGTCCGGTCATTGTAATGTTACATGTTGTCAGTGGAGTTTCCCCACAAATAAAGCCCTTTTGTTCATATTCACGGCTTCTATCGCCTGCTTCCTGGTGGATCGTGACAGAATGACCGAACTGTCAAAGAAGACACCTCAGATGACGCAAGAGGAATACCGTAAGAGGAAGCGTTACAGACGAGGTTATATATTGGCTTGCCCAGCCTGAAGTCCAGGAGGATCCCCTGCTTCGGGCTTTAGCCTGCCAGTGCAGAGACATATTGAAAGCAATGTCCCTGCCCGGAGACGCACACCTGGACGGGGAGATGCGTGAAAATCTGTGGCAGCTGAGACACGGGGTGGCTAAGGCGAATTTAAAGCAGGAAGCCTCAGCTTGTGGCTTACCTTATGGTCAGCTGTTGGAGCTGCCAGAGGTGCCCGCAACTCCGTCAAAAGCAGCAAGCCAGAAAAAGTGGAGAAAACAAAAGCAGAAGACATGCAGGAGGTCTTCCTGGGGGTTCTCTCTCTCTCTCTCTCTGCTGCTTCCCCTGCTGCATGTTGGGAGAAACCACTCCCGATTCTGGATCCAATGGTGTTTGGGCATGCCGCCATCGCCCTGCCTGAACAAACGCCCGGCGTCTGTCCGCCCACCGCTCTGCTGCCAGCATTGGGTCGGCGGTTCCTGAGTCGACCCTCTGTGGTTTCTGTGCCTGCAGCGCCCCCCTCTTCATCAACTGAGGTACCTGCAGCTCCTGCAGCAGCCGCCGTGGTTCTAGTGCTGGCTGTTCCCGCGGCGACCTCTGTATTTCTAGTGCCACCCGAGGCTCCAGCTGCATCCACCTGAGTTTCCAGGTGTACCGCCCAAGGCTCCACCCATGCCCAAGGTCCCAGCAACGTCTGCTGCACCCATGGCTGCACCTGCGCCCCACGCTTGGGTCCTTGCCTCACTGCCTGAGGTCCCTACGGCCCCGGCTTCATCACCAGAGTCCCTCGTGGTTCCGGCCCAGTCCTCCATGGCCCCAGACCCTGTCCCGGAGAAGGTCCCTAACTGCCAGACCACTGTTCCTCCCTCCATACTGGAGTTGTAGGGGGAACTCAAGTGGGACCCCTCTGGGATTTCCCTGATCTCCCCAGTGATTTCTCTAGTGTCTCCTCCACCATCACAGCAGGGCAGATCCTGGCCAAGCCCTTGCCTCTCAGTCTCCCGGAAGGGGAGAGGACACCTGCGCCAGGGTCGGGTCTTGCCCGTCCTTCCCCCTGGCTTGCCTGTGGTTCCCCTGGCTGCAGCTTAGCAGTCGCCTGTGGGTCCTCCAGCTCCTGCTCAACGGTAGCTTGAGGTCCCCCTGGCTTTGGCTTGCCCGTTGTCTCCGGTTCCGCCTCCGGCGCCTCGTCAGTCGACTGTGGGTCCCCCATCTCCGACTCGTCATTTGCCTATGCCTTGGCTGGTGGCGGCTGCAGCTCCCTCCTCCCCTCTGCCTGAGTCACCCTCAGCCTTCATCCTTGTCCCCTTCATCGTTCCCTCCTGCTCTCTCCTTGCGCTCGCCAAGGGTCCCTCCGGCTTCAGCCTCACGGTCACCTGCTGTCCCTGTGGCTTCTGCCCCTTCTGTTCCCACCAGTTTCCCGTTTCTCCCTTCCTTTGTGCCCCCCGTGTTTCCTCCCCATACCTCTTTGCTTTCTGGTCCCTTTGTGCCCCCTTTGTTTGAAATTTAACATAGACAAATGCAAGGTGCTCCATGTAGGGAGCAGAAATATAAAGTACAGGTATTTTATGGGTCCT
>JAODKE010000088.1:22971264-22989312 GCA_026779605.1 Mormyrus hasselquistii
GCTGGGCGGCGGGGGGGTGCGGCGTTGGCCGGGGGGGGGGGTGGGGGGCCACCTCTCACATCGGCTTCGGCCTCACAGCTGAGCGTGAAGAAGATTTAACTACGGAACCATAATCAACAGGATCCAGTTCTCACGCTCGCAATTTATTTTGACCCCCCCCCCAGGAACCCTGCCCGGCCCATTCCTTCTCCTCCTCTGGCCCTTATTGTTCGTTCGTGTTTTAGCCCATCAACTTTTCATGACCACGCCATCTTCTGTAGACCAGCTCTGTCAGCTTCTCAAAGCCGCCCATGCAATATTAACACTGGGTAGGAGGGTGGCGCACTCCATCCTTCAGCTTTGCTTTTGAAGTTCGACTTTGGCCCCGGCCTCAGAATTCAGCACCCCACCCCCAGCTCGCAGAGTGAAAACACCAGCCCTTGTAAAGGCGGTTCCCCCCCGAAACTGAAAATGTTCATCTGAGCCATTGTCATAATCTGAACACTGGAGGTGGGTGTTTTTAGGGATCCGGTGAATCCTCCCACCACTGGCACTGGTACCAGATAGGGGACGGCTCAGTCAGACTGGCCCGGCTGCTTTGAATCCCTCTGTTTGACCGAGTGCTCTGATTGGAGGCTCTTCTCCGCATCACTACTCTGCCCTGCACCATTGCATTCAGGGTGTGATGTACTGTGTTTAAGCACAGCCCACCACGCCGAACCACCTAGACCAGAGAACAGCCTTTTTTCATTTGTCCCCTTTGTTAACTTCACAACCTATTCAAAAGCCCCCCCCCCCCCCCCCTCAACAAAAGAGCGTCCCTCCATCCTGCTCATCGGCGTCTCTGTCTGGCAGTCACGCGTCGCCAGCGGACCTCACCCTGGGGGGCTGCAGTAGTGTGTAAGGCGTGTCGTAATTACAAAGGTCCGGCCTGGACATGCGTGCCACTCTCATCCGCTCTATCAGAGACGATTAAGCCCCTTTTGCTGGCCACGCTCCGCTTGATGAAAACAGGCCCCCGTTACGGCAATAGGATGCCTTCTGATCATTATAATCATTACTATGAAAGTGGCCTAAACTCTCATAAACCCTGCGGTTTTGTCTGCATCGGTTTTTCATGCCGTGTTTCCCCATAATGTTACTGTAACCATCAGACATGGATGCCCAGGGCCGCCCGTTCAGTGGAGCTCGTTTCCCATCGGTGTTTTTCAGCTTCGGTCGTTTTCCTTGTGATCGATATGCACCTGTCTTAGTATTTACCTGATGGTGAAGCGCCCTTTCTGGAGTCCTTCAGAGAAGGGCCTCTAGGATCTATGGTAGTGTTTCTCAATCCAGTCCCTCGGGGGGACGGTCCACATTTTTGCTCTCTCCCAGCTCCCAGCACAAATGAGCTGAGCGATGAAGAATAAACCAAACATTCAAGAATCAACTAAACAATCGAGAATCAATCAACTAAACAATGAAGAATAAACCAAACAATCAAGAATAAACTAAACAATCAAGAATTAACTAAACAATCAAGAATCAACTAAACAATCAAGAACAGGAGAGGTGCACTGGGAGGGAGTAAAATGTGGTCTGTCTGGGGGTCCTTAAGGAGCGGCTTGTGAAAGTTTGCTCTATGAATACCCTTCAAGTTGCTCATGGGATGGTCATTCTCGCCACGGCGCCCGTGAAGAGAGTCACCATTGGGCCTCCAGAAAATAACATTGTGCTGAAGGTTCGAAGCCCCACGGGCTGGTGGGTCGGTGTCACTAGCGTGTAAACGGACCAGCACTGGGGCTTATTCCACTGTAGATCCATCAGCCATCCTGAACTAAGAGGCAGGGCAAGTCACACAAACCACACATAAACCTACCAAAGCAGACGCACGACAGCACAGTCCCACACACACAGTGTTATTAATCAATTAATTACATTCACAGCCAATTCCCTCCACCGCTCACTGTAATAGGTTCACAGAGGAGAGAGAGATGGCCAAGGGAATTACTTTGCATAATTAGGTGTAATATGCATAAAGTATTAAAACTGCTACACTAATTGCAAAGATATTGCATCTGTCGCCATCAATACTGCGCTGTACCGTTGAAATCTCCCCTTTGCTTCTTCTTTCTGCTGCTCTTTACATAAATGCCGGCTTATTACTTTTTTTAGAACGTGAGGCCATGAGGGGAAGTGTTTTTACCCTTTTTAGTCGAATTAGCATTCAAATGCTTGTTTCTCATCAGCAAATACTTTTCAGATCAATTTGTGCATGCAGTCGCCAATTACGATGAATCTGCAATCGGCTGCCTCAGTCCCCGTCTCCTGCTTTTTGTTGTCGTCATGATTGTCTTGTGGCCTCAGCTGATTTTCTGTCGGCACAGAGAAACAAAAGACGGAGTTTGACAACTGCCTGTCACCGTGGTCGCGTTCCTGTGGAAAACATTATTTCAAAAACACTCTCCTTTTTATCAGATGCCTGGTTTACTGAAGCTTTTTTATACCTTTCCAATCTGGCGAACATCTAATCCTGTCTGGGTAATGCTGATCAGGGATCCTGGGAACGGCGAGAGTCCGCGCCAGGGAGGACGCATTGCGGATAAAACACAAACACATGGCAGGAACCAGTCCCACATGAACCCACATGATTCACATGCAGAGATCATCAGGCTTCAGCCCCAGATTCAAACCTCTAACCTTAGAAGAACTGCAGCAGCAGCGCCACCTGCTGGGACTCGTTCACATAGCACCTTTATCTCTGACTCCCGTAAATTAAAAGGCTAAGCAATGGGTGCCATCGTTTGGTTGAATAACCTGACTGAAAGGCATTTGCTACGAATACAAAAACGTTACTTTAGGCCTGAAATACCCACCGCTGGCTTACAAACTGCACAGTGCTGACTGAACGCGTAGCAGGCTGGAAGGGAAGGGTTCATTAACCAGAAAAGGGATCTCACTGTCTCCTCGTTAATTCGTCAGTACAGATACGTCGCTTCAGGTTGTCGGGAGCTAATGGGACTTTGCCACATCCCGCCGGGACATCTCCCCCGTGCCCCGTGCGGTCCGCCAAGATAAAAGTAACAGATGTCGCACACCACGGTTTGTTCATTCTGACAAACCTCATAAACCCCAAAAAACATGAGAACAAGTCTGAACATGGCAGGTAATGGGCAGGTGTAATGAGAGTACATGGGGTCGGACCCCGTTTTTTAAAACCGTGCCCCCGAGGGTGGTGTGCAGACGGAGATGCGATGCAGACTCGCCAGTGCCCCCTATCTGCGATGAAGATGCATGGGTGCTTTGGTCTGTGAGAAAAGCAGCAGCCTCAATAAGGTATGCATTGTTAATTATTGATGCACCTCCTGCTTTGTTTTCCCATCACATGGGAAACTTTCACTCTGTTTAATCCTATTAACTAGGAAGTTACCATAATTAACTTAATAATCTGCAGGGTTCCTCTCCATGGGGCATGATTTTTTTAATAACGGATCTTCACACACAATTAGCTGCATCTGGTGAAATTTATGCCTGTCCTCCATACACCATGATTTTCTGTGTAAAGGGTGTCCTCATATTCCATATCCACTTTCAGTCCTATCCCCTGTCAGTCCTGTCCCGCATCAGTGCAGTTAGCCAGTTTAGCCAGTTTATCTCAGAGCAGATTGCTCTGTCCTCCTCATGCTGATTGGCTGCTGAGCTGCACCTCAAAATTCTTTGTTCCAGAACAATTGCTTGTTCTGGTGATTGATGGGCCGGTTTGTTCTGCTCCCCCCTCCCCATCCCCCAAGAATCAGCAGCTCCAAAAACATGCCTTATCTTATTTCTGAAAGGGCCTCAGAGCTGGAAGCCGCAGGGCCCCAATGAGCCATTAGCAATAAGCCTGTTATTTTGGACATCTCCGAAAGCAGGTAGAATCATCCGGAATGCTGGGATATTGTGGAGAGCCACCCACCCCCCCCAACGCCACCCCCATCCCTGGGAGAGTAAGGCGTCATGTCAACATCAGCTGCCCCCCCCGATGATGGTCAACATATATGCTATAATGTATCATGTATCCAGTGGATTATGGGTAAAATCGATCTCAATAAGACCCTCGGAGTATTTTGAGAGGACTCCGAGATCCTGCACTATGAAACCTTCCTTTCGATATTTTTACCTTCAAACTGAATAAGAAATCGACACAGCATCACATATTCACTTTCTGAGGTAAGAGCATTTAATTCCGCTTCATTCGCATGTGTGGTTTGTGCATCCGTTTGTTGTGTCTCTCTGAAATCTATCTGTGCCTTTTTTTTTTTTTTTTTTTTTTAAAGACCTAGCGGTTTTCGGAGGACGGGGACATTTTAATTTCAAATGCTGAAGCGTATCTTTGGTGTCCAAAGAAATTTTTCCACTGCAAAATGCATCAGAATGCAAATCGGATCCAAATGAGCAAGGCGACCCGAGAAATAGCTCAGAAGAAGGTTGACCTTGCCATGTCCTTCAGTTTCTGGTAGATGAACGCTTCTCTTCCTCTGTTCTCTTCACGCATTTGGAGAGCCAATGAGGGTGTCATAGACAGGGCTTCCGTAAACAGTCCGTGGAAAATCGCACGGCTGTTGAAGATTAGCCCAATCGTACGCCTCCTTCATCGCGGCCATGGACCTGGAGGCATGTGGACCGGAATAGTGCAGAATGACGAAAGTCGAGAGCAGGAAGAAACAAAAGGTTAAAGGGCGTTTTGACAGAAGCGTGAAGATTGAAAGCATCGATCAGCGTCGCCGGCGAAAGGATCTGTTTGGCCGATCCCAGCCACAGATGAAGGATGTGAATAATTCAGAAAACAAGACAGACGTACAGAAAACGGTGATCGATCGACCTAACCACAAGCGGCTCATTCTCAGACTCCACGGTAACCACGGTAACGTCAATCCTTCCGCAGGGTCAGAGGTCTAGGCTTTGTGTTTGGAATTCCCTTCTACGGCTGTGTTGGTTAAGTATTGCCCGTCTACCCTGTCATCGTTACAGATGATTATGTCACCGAGAGGACCCCTGAGAAGCCTGGGCCTCTTCTGTCAGCCCCCCCTCCCCCCCACACACACACACACACACACCCTGACCCCACTTCACCTACACAGCACTGTGGAGGTTGGGCCTAGCATACACCAGGCAAAATCAAGATTAACCACAGGCAATTCTGCTATTAGAGAAAATTACTAGGCGATCCATAATTAATTGAGAATATCTAACTGGGAATAATGAGCCGGGCTGTGAGAGGACTACGTGATCGAGGGTGGATCCGATGCTTATCCCGCTCCCCGGAGAGCTTCAGCAAGGTCCTCCTCTGGCTTTTTTTCCCTCTCCTGCTCCACTCGAGAGTAGACTACTTAGCAGACAGACCCCACAGCCTTGATTCAGCTCATTCCACAGGGGAGAAAATGACCGGGTTTGATAGTAGCTCCTGATGGAGTTTGGGCCCGGCTGTTAGCTTTAGCTGCTGTTGGTGCTAAGGCTGATTAAACGATGTTAAGGATAGTGACTGTACAACGTGAACAGCCCAGTGTTTGTTTATGCTCCATTGAAAGACACCCTTCCTCCTCATATAAACAGTCTGAGGCATCATTCAGGTCATGACCCCCTCCAGGGATTTGACTCAGCAATGGTCAGGTCCTAGTGGCCGAACACGGATCTGCGGGCATTGATAAATGCACTGGGGGGTTCCTGGATACCAAACAAACATGGCGGATTCTGCAGTTCTGGCACAAGAGAGCAGCACGAGCTCAGGGCGGTTCCGCAAAGATCCGTCTGTAGGGCACGACTATCGACTTCATATCCTGTCTAAGGACAGGCATGAATCAGCTGGAGATGATGGATAGGGTGAGGCCCTGCCCCTCTCAGACCACGTACCTCCAAGTCAATAGCAGCACGCCTCACATTCATTATTAAGCGGGATTTATTAACCAGAAACGGACGCCGTTTGATTCCGGAGCTTGATAAACCTTACCGCTCGACTCATTAGCGGAGTCGGTGTCCCGCGACGGCTCAAGATGGATGAAGCCGTCGCTTTCTTCCTCAGACGGCCTCTAACTTTGGAGCGGCTTCCGTTTAGACAATAAATAAATAAAAATCCAGCAGCCAGTGTGTGTCTATGTATTATATTTATATTACATTGTGGGGATCAACTGTTCCCCACAATGTTTTTTCCCCTTTTTTTTCTTCCCACAATGTAATAAAAACCTGTTATTTTTAAGTTGTGGGGACCACATTTCAGGTCCCCACAAAGATCTGTGAAAGCAATCAAAAAAGTAAAAATGCCAAAAGTCTTGTATTTGGGTTGGTTACTTACGGTTAAGGTTAGGGATGGGTAGAGGTTAAGGGTGCCTTGATTGGGATTATGACGTTTCCCATAGAAATGAATGGACGGTCCCCATTTAAATAGGAAGACCAACTTGTGTGTGTGTGTGTGTGTGTGTTCTCTGTCCCGCATGTCCCTGCCCCATGCCTTGTGCTGGCTGGTATATGCTCTCTAGACTCACTGGAAATCCCTCACAGATACAGATAGACTAAATAACAATGTTCTTTTTCTTTCTGCTCATACTGCTGTTAGAATTTCCTGTTGACTCCACTGCCGTGATTGTAGCGCTCTTACGAAACTCTCAGCAGCACTGTGTGGCTCGCTGAGTTGGGAAAAAGGTTGCTGGTCCACATCCCTGATTTGCCAGAGTGACGTTGCCTTCGGGCCCCTGACCGAGGCCCCTAATCCTCATCTGGTCCAGCGACTGTCTGACGCCGCTCTCACCTCTTTCTGATAAATAACATACTGCCGTATGTCCAGCCATCAGGAGCATCAAGGCAGCCTGGTGCGTTTCCTTTAATCCGTATGTCCAATTAGAAGCTTTCCCTGGGTGTTATTATTTCCTCATCTCCCTATGGAATGACCCTTCGGAGGCACTTTGTGTGAGTGTGCGAGTCTCTCTGCACTGTTAAACGCCAACTACTCACAAGCCCCCAGTCTGCTCGGGATTTTTACTCTGACTGTTCTTCTCGTAGCTTTAACCTTTACTATCATGTTGGGGTCGGCAGCGACCTGTTTGTGAGTTTAAAATGCATAAAAGCGTCACGTACATTTGTGCGGGCTTTTTTTTTTCAGGAACCTCTATGTAGGAAAAAAAAATGAAAACAAAATCAAGGCAAGGCATGCTCTTACGTGTAAGACAAGATAAGATCAATTCAGTTTATTTATATAATTCTCTTGAGGTTTATTTTATCATTATTTGAAAACAAGGCGTATGCTGTCGAAAGAAAGGTCCAGAAAGCCACACCAAAAATATTAAAACCAATCTTTTTATGGATAAGCAAGCCTAACAAGGTAACCAAGAGGTAAGAAGCAAATTGTATAATAAATAATTGTTTTGAGGGTATTTTACGACTGATTTAAGACATTGATTGGCACCGACCCATTTAACATAAGAGATAGGAACAAAAAGCTAACACAGGACAAAGGTTAAGATTCATATGCTACAAGGTGAATCTCACCACGGAAATCATTCTTCTTCTTTTCTCTGTACGAGCTTTTCACTGGAGTTTACTGCTACATGACTGGAAAAACAGCAGAAGAATCATTGAAATTGGGACAAGATTTTTAAATATGTCTTTGGTTTTGGATACAAATGCTGATGACTGAGGTCTGGTTGTTATTCAAGACAGAAACTGGCTAATGGTGGAACCATGCAGCTGTTCTGGGGCACCTCCTCCATGCCAGGGGGGCTTTTGGGTAATATCAAATACGAAACCCAACCACGCCCCCTGGTGGCAAATAGTGGTATGGGGATATTGCTATTCCAACACAGAACACCAATAGCCACCTGTTTTATGGTCTAAGAGCCAAAATATTTGGTCTCATGCAAAGAATTCCAAAAGCAAGTGGCCTCCTAACGAGACCGTTTTTGCCGGAATTACAGTCTATCTCAGATGAGCCGTTGAAACTGGAGAGAACACAACTCCAGCACCACTTAAATAATAGATACAGAGAATCACACCATGTTTTATCCACTGGCAACATGGTGTTTTAATAGAATGTGTGGTTTAGATCCAGCAAGGCTATAAACACGGAATTTAAGATAATAATATAAAAATGCATGTGCATATCGATTCCTCACATGGCTACCATAAAATGCATTTTTCTGGGGCTGCTGCACAACAGTGATAAAATGAAACAAGCATCTGCTCATCATTCATACATCTGACACACAGTCATAGGAACAATATGAAAACTATAAAACATGATCAGAAATTCTGACAAGCCTGCTCTGGGTTCCCATGATTCACTGGGGTAATCGGCTTGGCTAAAGCTCACCCCCACCCACTGTCCGTAACGCCTCAGGCTGATCTGGAGTTTATCGGTGTCCAGAGGCAGTGTTCACGTAACCGGTACTGATGACTCATTCGACATTGTTCCCAGAGAAAATGAACCATCTTGGAGACGCGAGCAGGACTCGCAAATTAAGATCATATTGGATGGCGTCCTTCAGCGGAGATGGCCGCTCAGAATAATGCCCAAAACGAAAGCTGAAGATGAATCCTCCCAGAATCAAATCTCTGGCTGGCTTTATGAGGACCGCCTTGCTCAGGCAAGGAAGCGAACACGGCCATTTCTCTCTCTCCCCATCACAAGGGGGCGCAGCAGCGTTTACCCCCCATCTGTCTCTCGCGTGGGCCAGGACAGGGATTTGGGGAGTGTCCCGGACCACCTGTGTGCCACTGGGCGTGTGACTGGCTTTCGCATGTGCTTACACACCCCCAGAAGTGTCAGTGGCTTCGTAGCGCGTTCATGCCCCACGCCAAGTTCATGCCCCACGCCAAATTCATGCCCCACGCCAAATTCATGCCCCACGCCAAGCCACACCCACAGACACCTGCCTGGCCTCACCATGTTTTTCCAGGACCACTGAAGCATCAGAGCCGTTTCCTGTGCTCAAAGGGACCCTAACACTTGTCAATTGGCTTCAGCTGCGTCGACTCGGGTGCCGACGATCTTCACATGGCGTTACCGGACACTGATTTGTTGATTTGTTGAGGCCTCGGACTCCAGCGGGCACCTTGGAGCTTGGTCCAGCCCTCTGCTGACTTGCCGCCATGGGTGTCCGTGAGTCTCAGCTTGGGGGAGGGATTAGCAATTGTGTCGGCGCAGTTCGCGATGCAGCTGGGTAAATTTCACCACAGCGGGAAAGGCGGGAGAGGGAGCCGGGGCTGTTTCCACACCGACGTTCAAACAGCGCGATATGGCAGTGCTCCCAGAGAAATGCAGGAATATTTTCTAAGCGTGCCAAAGCGGAGATGGCTATTTTTCTCCCAGCATGCATTGTGCACAAGCAGAGCTTGGAGCTGCTTACGATGCGATGCGATGGGTGAGGTAGGGGGGTGTTCAACCATTTGGGGAGAGGTTGGGGTGCTAAACGATTAATTTGCATACTTGTGCATGAATGGGTGAATCTGCATGCGGTACTCTCAAACGCTGACCCCTTGAGGTCACTGATCTGCCGCTTGCCTCGAACCTCGCCGCAGCTGCCTAAATTACCCCTGTGAGGTGTAATTAGCAGATCCTTCTCCGCGTGCAGGTGTGGGGTCGTTGTGCCGGATTGTTCCTGGTTCCCATGGAGCGGGCTTAAATTCAGCCCCGGCGGGGCGAGTGAAAGGGGTCCTTGCAAACTACCTTCCTGCCCTGAAGCCTCCCTAGGTGCTGTGAAGTCCTCTCCATCTTCTGGGACGTCCCCTGTGATTTATGGGGATCGCGGTGAACATCTGCTGTCGCCGTGAAACCGGTGTTCTCAGGCAGATCTCAGCCCGTAAACGCTCTCCCACATTTAGGCTCCACCCCTTCGGCACTATCTCCCTCGCTATCCCAGCTCCCACCCCAGAGAGCTCTCCAACTCACTCACACACACACACACACACACACACATATACAAAGGGAAGGGAAGGGGAGGGGGGAGGGTCAGGCAAGATGGGGTCGGGCAGATGTTGTCCTGCGATCCTGCAGGAAGAGAGGAGAGGTGGGGGTGCTTTATGGTACTAAGGCACCCCAGGGGGCATAAACAATACAATGGATAACAAGCGTTTGGGGTTAAGTGTGCAGCAGAGAGCTGTATATCTCCTACAAGTGTTTGGGATTGTAAAAAAGATGGAGCTGGAGTGTAGCTACGTAAACAGTTTTTTGGAACTGACGTAACTACAAGGTAGGTTTCTCTCTGAAGGTGATTGTGAGGTAACTGTGCAGCAGGTTTATCTGTGAAGGTGTCTGGTGTGAGGTGACTATAGGGTAGGTTTCTCTCTGAAGGTGTTCGTGCAGCAACTGTAAGGTTGGTTTATTTGTGAAGCTGTTTATGAGGTAGTTGTAAGTTGTGTTTTTCTGTCATGATGTTGGGTGAGAACAACTTTAAAGTAGGTTGAACTGTGAAGGTGATTGTGAGGTAACGGTGAGGTGGGTTTGTGTCTGACTTTGGGTCAGTGTATCTCTGTTAGTGAGTGTTTGGAAAGAGGGAAGCTTTCTTCACTCATAATACCAATTCAGTCAGACCAGCCGAGCAGTAAAGGAGCTAGAGAAAGAGGCAGCCATGTTAGCAGTGAGGCCCTTCCCCCTGACCTGGCTAACTGTGAGTGTTTGGAAGCTGTTGTTAACGTGTTCCTTTAATTGAATGTGGACTGCAAGGACACCTTCCTTAAACTCAAACTCTACAAAAAGACTGGCGGTAAGTGGATCACAGCCGTCTAGACTGCAATCGCAACACAAACAGCAGAACGGCGGGTGCCAACAGGACGCTAGATGACGTGCCGCGATCTGTATTGAGTGCAATGTCTCAGTAAGACGGCCTCAGAACACTTCCATGCTTTTTCAGGCGGCTTCTCGTGTTGACAGGCTGCGGCTTTCAGATCCGACGAAGGAGAAGAAGATACCGTGTCAGACAAAGGTGCAGCAAGTCTCCCAAGGAGATCTGAGATGGAAGATGACGCGTACTTTTGCAAGGGGGAATACAGCCATTGGTTTGGACCGTTCTCCATCGGCAGGTCAGACAGCTCACACCATCAACGGGGGCCCACGGCCCCTCCCCGAGATGTTTCATAAACTAAGTACATAGCTATTGAGTAGAATCAAAATATTGTACCTAACCTGCCTCCTAGCATCATTAATGTGTTTGTTTAATGTTTAGTTTAGTAACAGGCGATTCCCCCATCCTCACTCAAATGTTTCAGAAACTATATAAATAGCTGGTCAGCAGCATCAGATGACCATAGCATAGCTAGTTAGCAGCACATGTTTCTACTAAATAAGGAACAAATTGATATAATACATAGTATCTAGTGTGGTGACTGTTTGTGGCCAGCAGGGGGCCCCCTAAAAAAATGCATTTTTGCATTTGGTTTGAGTGGTGGTACACAGCACTGCTCATTATCACAGAGCGTCTCCCTCCTCACCAGGAAGCACGACACGGTGCGCGTGTGACGGATTGCGGCGCTGCACGACAAGAACCTCTCCCTCACCCACCACTTCTACATGCTCTCGTTTCCCTTTTGGCCATAGTAGCTGAAAAATCGCCGGACCATAAAAAATGACAGTATTGCCTAAATGTTTAGTCATAGGAGCCCACGGCCATGCAGTCTCCTGACAGACTGAGACCACCCCCCAACCCACCTTACCTCGGTTTGCAGGAGATTTGGCCTGAATGCCCCCACCCCCCCCCATAACCCACACAGTGGCTCATTGCTGCCATCTAGTGGTTATCATGAGTTCTGCACCCCCTGTTTTTTTGCTATTTTCTTGCATGTCAAAGACTGTATTCAGGTGCCACCAGCAGGGCCAACCTCTCTATTGACTGGCATTTGGAATAAATAATAGTATCTATCTATCTATCTATCTATCTATCTATCTATCTATCTATCTATCTATCTATCTATCTATCTATCTTTTTTAACATGAGCCTGATCTGATTGGTTCATGTTACCCAGCGGTCAGTTTAAGACCAGTCACAGATGACTGAGAAAGATTAGTTATAATGATTAGCTGTCCACCATCTCACCTGTGGGGGGCGCCAGCTTCAGCAAGGATTATGTCCGCTAACCCGGTCCCACCGTTTTGGTGGAGATTCTCGCTGAACATGCTGGGCGTGTTCTCCATAAATGCAGTCCATTCTCCTACTTAGCCTGAAAGACTATGTGTAAGTGCAGGTGGCAGACAGCAGGTGGCATTCCGGCTAAGGAAGCAGACTAGAAGCAGGAAGGCTTTTCATTAGCATTCTGCGAGTGGTTATGCCTCTGTAGCCTTGAATAAGATACTCAGACTAAATCGCTTGAGTAAGAGATCCTGCATAAATCTGTACAAAGGTAAATCAACGGGGCATTTCAAATGTTCTGGGTCAAATAAAAGGAGTGTTCCAGTCTCCCCCAGGACCTTAGAATTA
This sequence comes from Mormyrus hasselquistii, assembly GCA_026779605.1. Lineage (NCBI taxonomy): Eukaryota > Metazoa > Chordata > Actinopteri > Osteoglossiformes > Mormyridae > Mormyrus > Mormyrus hasselquistii. The sequence continues at coordinate 22,983,660 of JAODKE010000088.1, forward strand.
TGATTGGCTCATAAGGGGAATGCAGGCTGGGGGGGGGGTAGGTCTACTGGTGACAGAATATTCTAGAATCAGCTGCACACAGAGGAGTAGAAACCTGCGGGTGGCGCTACGGTCATCTCCGCGCGAGCGTGGTGTTTCTGGGTCCCTGCCGCTTGTCTGGGTTAATGTGGCTTACTGATATGTATCACGGCCTCTGGGCCGTGGTTTGGGTCCGACCTTCCAGCGTCTTCCCCATGGTTGCACCGCAAAGCCATTAGGGTGGGATGTCAAACAGCTAAACAATTCCCAGGGTAAATCGCATGTGCTCTTCTGCTATGCATTTTCTCAGACGCTACACCACCTGCTGGCGGGGAAGAGGTATCGTTTTGTTTTCCAGAGGTTTTTCCCCTAGGCTACCTTTATGGTGATGGAAGGGAATGGGCTGAAAGAAAGGGTTAGGGGGTGCTCCTATACACACACACACACACACACACACACACATATTTACAGGCTGCTTTGCCCCCCAACGCAGACCATCCGCAGAGCCCCAGCTGTCGGCTGTGATGAGTCCGTTCCAGCCACCTCTTTTCTATCATCTCTTCCAATCTCTCTTTGGCGTCAGCCATCACCAAGGCTGCTTGTCGCAAAACAACGGAAGCGGAAAATTGGCCCGGTGCCTGGGATGCGTTTGTGAGCAGTCGCGTTGCTGAGCGCGCCGCCGCACTGGCAAGGTCAACCTGCCCGGGAGGCATCCAATCATATTTTACTCAGGCTAAAGCTGGGGTACAGAAAATCTCTGCACAGATGAATCTTTAACCACGATACCGCCTGCAGGACTGAAGGAGCATTACACCAAAACAGGATACAGAGAGAGGTGTGTTGTCAGGCTGTCCCGCGCAAACAGCCCCATCTGTGGGGCCCAGAGAGACAAAGGGAGAAGAGAAAAACCCCCTGGCTACATGGAATTTCAAACATTCACCCAAATCTCCCACAAATACCATCTTTCTTCCTTTTTTTTGTTGCCACCAAAACTTGTGACTGCTTTTCCCTAAAGCACAAGGCACTTAAATCTGATCCACTGCATAATAGACGGGAACTCAGCAACCCCCCTACCCCCACCAAATCCCATTATGACCCCCCCCCCCCCCGCACCCCAAACTGCAGCATTGAGCCTGAAAACCAGACCTGAGCCAAGGGAAGTGAAGACCATGGAACAGACTCAAAGCTAAACCCAGGGTGCACATTCAGAGACCCTCAGCAGGGGTGTGGACACCCTGACAGACTGGAGGGGCCCCCAGCTCAGCAAAATGTACCAGGAGGGACCCCAGAAAGGGCCCAATGTAACATTTTGTCAGGGGGCCCAGAATTTCTTGCTACTCGCCTGTGTGTAACAGAACATCTTTGGTGATTGGCTTGCAATCAGTGAGCGGTGTCTGTCTAGGCCTTGGTCCTGTGCAGTGGATGCACCCAGCTTAATTAATGATCCCTGCCTGATACACTTTGCCCCCTGGAAAAGCGTCTACTGCAGGGGTCTCAAACTGCAGTCCTGGAAGGCCAGAGCCCTGTGTAGCTTAGTTCTTTGCCTGTTCCACCATAAATGATTCAGCTCAAGCGCTGTGTGGTAATTAGCACAAGGAGTTGAATCAGGTGTGTTAAATGAGGGTGAACCAAAAACTGTCAGGCTCCAGCCCTCCAGGACTGGAGTTTGAGACCCCTGGTCTACTGGCTATACTCTTTTGGAAGATGGATGGATAAAGGAAAGGATGGCAGGACATCCAGTAACACTTTTTCATGGTATTGCTTGATGTGCAACTGTTAGCATATATAGAATGAAGATGAAACTTTTTTGTTCACGACACAGCAGGCAGTTTCGCTGTTTTGTTTCCTTAGAATTGTAATGTGAAAAAATATTACATTTTTTTTTTACTGTTGCTGATAGAGCTTTTGCTGTTGTTGTTGTTGTTCAGTCAGATATAGCTGTACCAGGAGTTACCACGAGTCGACAGCCGTTCTATTTCAACAGAGCATGAGGCATGTAGGTCACTGCTGTAAGATTGCAGTAAAACCATGTTAATAATTAGGTCTTTTGGAGCAGGACCTAAAGCGGCTTTTATGCAGTGTTTGGAACATCGATTTCCTGAAAAGGGCAGGTCAGGACACCAGCACCCCCCACATGCAACCCTGAAGAGGACAAGCGGTTACAGAAAATGATGGATGGACGGATGGATGGATGGATGGATGGACGGTTTCCAGGATTAGGTTCACTATACTTTTGCGCCAGAAACTAAACTTGACATTAATACATAATACTTATATTGGATTTTTTTTCTTTGGTAAATGTGTCGTTTTCCTGCTACAGTTTACTCTTATTCAGAAACTGGAGTGCCATGCTTATTTGAGATGCTGTATTATGCTACCATCTAGTGGAGGATTACGGTAATTAACAGTTTTTTTTTTTTTTTTTTTTTTTTTTTTAATGTGATGTCTCATTACTCCCGTTGATTGCGGTCGTAAGATTAGTGGGCACAAATAAAACTAGGACTCATGCTTGGAACAACATGCAGAAGAGAGGCGAAGATTAGCAAAGAAGAGAGCAGATGGCTGGGAGTTTGACGGTAGAAAGCCAGGCGCGGTACGCAAGTCTATACAGATGTTCGTTGTACTGTTCACAGTGCTGCGTGCTTGTTTATCGGTGCTCTGGTGTTTACACTCTGGATACTACACCGAACAAGAAGTGTCTCATGGCCACTGAAAGGCGGATGGAGTCTAAATCTGTCAGCACAAGCTAGATGCCTAATTTTTTTTTTTAGCTAATTCTGAATATTTTTATTTGGAGAAACTGAACCTCAGAAACTTAATCGTTGATATTCTTACTAGTACAGATGCTTGTCCAGTACAGATATTATTTGTACCCAGTAGATCCACTAGTGAGTAATTCACAGCTGCTCTGATATTCGAAAGTCCATTTGATACCAGTTGAACATGGTTCTGGAGCTTTACTGGAAAGCCCTGTTGAAGTCTCAGATGGGCTCATACCTTAGCTGGACGCAGCCCAAAAGCAGGCGAGAGAAGACAGTTGTCGATGAAGCTCCAGAAGATCGCGGCCAGACGGACCCGCTAATACCCGTCCAGGTACCTGTGACATCAGTCGTTGCTGCTGCTGTGTCTGTGGATGTAACTTGTTGTTTGTTCAGGGTCGGCCCTAGGTGTTCAGGCGCCCTAGGCGAGATTCTGCTGAGCGCCTCCTTACCCCCTACAGCAGCAGAAAATAAATTATGTCCATTCGTTTATATTAAAAACGTTTCAGCAGCATATGGTATCTGTTTCATAATAAAAATAATAAAATATTAAAACTAGTGTAAATAACTGTGGTGTAACGGAGCAACAGAGCTATTCTGATATCTTTCACACGCCCTTTTAAGCCACATAATCAAACGACGGCGTAGGCGATCGCCTATGTCATCTAAAGGGTGGACCGACCCTGTGTTTGATACATCCAACATGTGACTTTACCTTCAGGTTTAGCTGATCGAGTTGTGTTTGGAGTTGACCCTGCAGTCTTAGACTTTCTGTGCTGCCTGAAATCTTACTTGAGCGGAGCAGGTTTTTATTATCTCAGCCTGTACACCTAGTAAACGTACCTACCAATTCTGAAACCAAAACCAGTTTAGGTATTTAAAATCCATCTCTACTCGAATTTTGCACGAGATGCTGGGAATGAAAAACATCAAAAAGGCCATTTTGATAACAATTATGACAGTATGTATCATTTTTGAGTTGCTTGTTAAGACATTTAATGATCTTATTTCTCTGGAGATCTTTGAGCTCGCTAATTCCCCACGTGATGGAATTACGGTGGGATGCCAGTAAGAGGTTGAATTAGGCTATTAGCTCTGCCACAGCACATTGACCTTCTTTCTCTCCCAGAAAATGATGTGAGATTGTGTTTAATTCGCAGGTAAAACCCCACCGATTACATGTGCACTGCCAGCTATGTCTTAGAAGAATTAGTAGAGGAAATGGCCCCAATTGTGGTTTGGCACAGTCTGCTTAGCCTTGACCGTGAAAATGAGTTTGTATCGAGATCGCAACAAACAAACACATCATAAAGAAGACTAAATCCGTATCATTAGGACAAAGGGGGAGGGTCTCAGGCAGACCCCCCCGCCAACACACACAAGCAATACCATTACACACACACACACACACGCCTACCTGCAAATCCCTGGTGACCAGCATTACAGTAGATGTGACGTGATAGCGGGGATGGCACATGTGAGACTTGAAGGCTGACGTCATGCTTTTATACATCATTAACGTGTGCTGCTCTCACTGTGCGCAGCACGCATTATGCTTAACAGATATGGTTAAATATGTTTAAACCCGTACTGTGTCTTTTCCTATCATTTATGAAGCGTTACAAGCTGTATAAATAAAACTAGCTAGACGCGGGGCTAGGATATGTGAAATAAATTATAAATATTCTAACAAGGTTATCCTGGCGAATTTAATACACTTCTGACAGGCAAGTATATTGACAAGCAGAGGGATGTCCCGGCTCCTTGGGGGGGGGGGGCGGTAGTGTTCGGTGCCTATCAGCCTATCAGACGATTGGCTGATCCGGGCAGCGACGTGGTGACGTAGCTGCCTATTGTAGACTAACATTCCCCCTTCGCCTCCCGTCCCCCCACCTCGCAGTCGGGGAATATGGCTGAGAGGGCGGCAAGATGCGGCGACTCAAAGCGCAGCGTAAAAGGCAGCAGGGGCGCGTGAAAACGGGAGCGCTTTATTTCTGGGCACGGAGGAATACAGAGGATTAGCGGAAGGTAAGACACCGAGAAGCCCCCCCCCCAAAAAAACTTTTATTCCGGAAAGGTGAAATATCATTCCAGTCAATGGATCCATTTGTTAATTGTTCAGTTTACGTATTTGTTTTTTTCCGGCCTTGGTGAAGATGCAGTCTGACACTGATCTTGCTGTACGTGATGATGGTGGAGCTGCCATTGACATTGGATGGATGCACGAGCGCGGGTCCCACAGGCGGCACCGCTTTAAACGAACTGAGGCGTCTTCGGTCCCGGTACCAGGCGGCGCCGCGCTTCTTCCACGCTGCGTACTGTAATCCGCTTTCACACCCATTGAGTGTCCCGTTTCCACACTCTCACGACACAGTGTTATTATTATTATTATTATTATTATTATTATTATTATTATTATTATTATTACACTGATGGAGATGTACTGTAGCATCTGTTACCCTAATCGCTTTTGAACATCGAATAAAACCGGACGCGTTTTATTGCGCGTTTTGGTGACACGCTCCTCCTGACAGCTTGGATCGCAGCAAGACGCCGCTCTGTGTGCACGAATACGGGGGTGCACGGCATACTTTATGTCAGTATGTTCACAATGTTTTATATAAATGAGCAATAAAACGAATAGGTGAAGCTGTCGCGCTCGGAGGCGGTCCGTCTGCCGTCCCTTTACGTTAAGGACAGAAGTACACAGTGTGTGGTGGATGCGTTAAGGCAGATGGAGAATCGTTCCCATCAGCGCTGATTGTGCGTGTTGACTAGCAGTGGGGGGGGGGGGGGGGGGGGGGTGGGGAGTTGTGGGCGCCGGGGCAGAAGCTTGTTAAAATCAGCTCTTCCTCTGTAGGGGCCCAGGCCTCGCC
>JAODKE010000088.1:23028539-23039808 GCA_026779605.1 Mormyrus hasselquistii
TCAGGTTGTCATTTTTGCCATGCTTCCTCCGAACCCACGTGTGATGCCCCCTTTCCTCCAGTCAAATGCCCTCCCCAGCCACGTGAAGATCACCGTGTCACGGCAGACCTTATTTGAGGATTCTTTCCAGCAGGTAAGCCTGGCTCTGCCCCTCTGTTTCCCTGTTCCTGCTTGACGTGTCCTGAGCATTTAAAATCCCAGACTAATCTCGGCATTGTGAGGACTGACGGGTCCCGTGTGACACTCTCATTCAGATCATGGCCCTCAAACCATACGACCTCCGCAGGAGACTCTACGTCATATTCAGGGGGGAGGAGGGACTTGACTACGGTGGCCTGGCGAGGTCAGTTTGCGCCCGTCCGTGCACCCGCCATATTGCAGTGGCAGTTTCATTGCCCTGGCTGGCATTGAACCCTGCGCCCCCCCTTCCCCAGGGAGTGGTTCTTCTTGTTGTCCCATGAGGTCCTGAACCCCATGTACTGTCTGTTCGAGTACGCCGGCAAGAGCAACTATTGCCTGCAGATCAACCCGGCGTCGGCCATCAACCCCGACCACCTGTCCTACTTCTGCTTCATTGGGCGCTTCATCGCCATGGTGAGTGGGTGGGGGGGGGCGCTGCTCTCAGGGTCTGTCCAGGTTGATCACCCTCGCTGTGTGGAAGGTGGACACGGTTGAAGGTTCGCTCAGTGCCCGGTTTGGTCTTGACCATGACCTTTGACCCCGTGGTATGGCCTGGGCGATGCTGGTTGGGTCAATGGGCCTGTGAACATGTGATCCCTCTGTGAGCTCTGATCTTGTTTACCCGTCAAATGTAATTCAGAACTTCAACCCTGACCCTAACCCTCCCCCGCACCGGTTCATTGAACGCTTCGGAGATAAAAACAATCGACAAGTTTTGCAACTAAACTGAGATAATAAATGAACGATCTGCCTGGATCGGGCCGTAGCACTGATTGGGCAATCTCATTGGATAAGGTCGGGTGCTGACTGGGCAAACTGATTGGATGGAGCTAGGGGCCGACAGGGCGCCCTGATTGGATAAGGCCAGGTGCTCACTGGGAGACCTGACTGGGAGAGGCTGTGTGCTTAAAGACAGAATGGATCTGTTGATGGAATCAGATACCGATGATTGTTTTCTGTGTGGAGTATGAGGGGGATAAAAGTCGCTTGTACCCCCCCCCCCACCCGGGGCTTTATTTATATTTTTGCCCGCTCGCATCCCTCCCCCAACCAGGCGCTGTTTCACGGCAAGTTCATCGACACGGGCTTCTCCCTGCCCTTTTACAAGCGCATGCTGAGCAAGAAGCTGACCATCAAGGACCTGGAGTCCATCGACCCCGAGTTCTACAACTCGCTCATCTGGATCAGGTAGCACCCCATCCGGTGCCTGCCACGTGGCTTCTTCCAGGCCATGCCCTGCGCCCCCCCCTCCCCCCCATCTTCACACCGCAAACCTCCCACTCCCCAGGGACAATAATATCGAGGAGTGCGACCTGGAGATGTACTTCTCAGTCGACATGGAGATCCTGGGCAAGATCACCTCCCACGATCTGAAACCCGATGGGGCCTCACTGCTGGTCACCGAGGAGAACAAGGAGGAGTACATTGGGTAGGTCGGGGCAGGAAGGGGAGTGTCGAGCTCGCGTGGTACCCATGGCGACCGGCTTGTCACTCACTCGGCTGTGCCCCCTGCATCCCCACCCGCCGGCAGGCTGATGGCGGAGTGGCGGTTCTCCAGGGGAGTAGCCGACCAAACCAAAGCATTCCTCGATGGATTCAACGAGGTGGTGCCCCTGCAGTGGCTGCAGTACTTTGATGAGAAGGAGCTGGAGGTAGGGGGCGCCATATGGTCAAGTTTCCAGTTCATACAGTCAGGTGTGTTCTGAAGAATAGTGGTGTTGGAGAGGTGCATGGGGGGGGGGGGCAAACATTAATGCAATAAAAGACAAGACAATGCAAGACAATAAATATGCGGTAAATGCGCAATAAATATGCAATATACACTGACATGCTGCGCTCGTGTGTCGCAGGTGATGCTGTGCGGCATGCAGGAGGTGGACCTGCAGGATTGGCAGAGGCACACGGTGTACCGGCACTACACCCGCAACAGCAAGCAGATCATGTGGTTCTGGCAGGTACTGCCCCACCTGCCTCGCAGGGACTTTGGTACATGCAGAGCAAACCATTGCGGGAGTGTGCAGAGGATATGGTTGGAAGACCCATGCTGGTAGGGTGAGATGACTATGATATCTGATACCTGAATGTGTGTAGATGAGGCCTAACTCTCTCTCACTCCCCGCAGTTTGTGAAGGAGGTGGACAACGAAGTGCGTCTGCGGCTGTTGCAGTTTGTGACGGGGACATGCCGTCTACCACTAGGGGGCTTCTCCGAACTCATGGGTTAGTGGTCCGTTCACCCCCCCCCAACCAATCAGCTGTGAGAATAGGCTTCAGCCTCCTGTCCCTGGGAATCATGAGAACAAATCAAATCAATAAATTTTAAATTAAACTAATTAAATTAAATTAATGATATTAGAAGTGGATATTTTGTTTTCTTAGTGGATTAAGATGGAATTTTTCGATCCCAGGAGGAAGTTTTGGTGCAGACACTAGTGCAAGCAAACGCAGTGCAGACAAAAGTACAGACGACACAAACAGAATATCTAGAAAAATGCTATTTTGATATTTCAGAAATAAATATTTAAAGACGATAAATCAATGGATGATATATGTGCAAGCATGGGTGAAAATTTCATTTGACAGTAAACGGGGGAAAAAAATTCTCGCGCAATCCCAAAGGAGCACAAACGACGCTGCCAAAAGTACGTTTGTTCCTGTATACAGACGAAACAATTTATAACTATTATACACATTAGATTATTGGTAAAGCATGTTCGAATGTTTTTAAATGCGCATCACATACGAGTCACTGGACTAACCTCTTCGCTATACTCAGCATAGTACAGCGCTAAGAGCGTATGAGGACTTCGCGCACACACATACACACACAACGTACAACAATAAACATTAACCACTATACATGACATGGCGTTTTACTGCTCTGAAAAACGGTATGTCCGTTTGCCCTTTTGGCTTGCTGACACATCGTGTGTAAGTTTTATTTCCTGTTGGAGAGACACAGCACCCGTTAATTAGCTTGTAAAGGTGGACGTTCAGCCCAATGGGAATAATGGGATGCTGTCAGGTGACGTCGTTTTGCCGGGGAAGCCCAGCTCACCCGCCAATGTTCCACTGCAGGCAGTAACGGTCCTCAGAAGTTCTGCATCGAGAAGGTGGGCAAGGAGACCTGGCTGCCTCGTAGTCACACCTGGTGAGTCGCCTCCTGGTATGGTGGCGCCGAGCCGCCCTGCAGGAGCCTATCTGCCCCCCAGGGGCCAGCTGGCGGGAGGGGGCGGGGCTCACACTCTATCAGAAGGACCAGGGCGTCAATCAGGACATTAGCTTAAATGGGTAGCAAAGTAGCAGCTTGAGCTCAGTTCAAGACATGAGTCGCGTGGCGTGACGATAGGACCGAGAAGTGGTCCGACTTAGCTGGTTTAGCCTCAGGATCCATCTTCTTGGTCATGGAACCAAATTTATCTCACAAAACAAAGTGCAGCAAACGGTAAACGGAACAGTGCAGTGACACAGTGCTGTGTCCATCGGAAATGCATGTCACACCTTGGGAAATAAATATTCATGATAATGCCTTTTTAAAAATCAACAGAGAATTTATTTCTCCCCATGGGGAAATCCTTTCTTCACCCATCCCATCTCGATCATCTATGAGACACATAGACATGTGTATATGAGAAGTGTTTGTAACCCATGCTCTGCGGCCCAATGGAAAAAGCGGGTCACAACCCACCAGTCGAGAAAGTGATGTGAAGGAGAAACCGAGACCATCTTAACCCTCCCCCCCCCCACCCCCACCTTCCCAGCTTTAACAGACTCGACCTGCCCCCCTACAAAAGCTTCGAGCAACTGAAAGAGAAGTTGCTGTTCGCCATCGATGAGACGGAGGGGTTCGGACAGGAGTGACGGAAGACGGGACGGAGAGAAAGAGAGAGCGGACCGTCACAACCACTACTACTGACGCATAAGCTATTTATCTTCTTCCTCATAAATATGCAAGACGTCCCAGCTTTCCCTCTGCCGCTGCAACCCCGGGGTTCTTAAACACATGGAGAGCGCGTGCGAGCGCGTGTGTGTATATTGTTCAGCCAAACGTCTCCGATGCATTTGTAGCAGCGATCGGGCCGCGGCTCTAGTTTTATAGAGCTCTGGCGGTGGGTCTCGTGACGTACGACCCCGTGCGGCACTTTACGGGTCAGCCCCGTGTGTGCATTCTGTTGGCATGACGACGCTGGGGGTGGATTTTATAGGAGCAGGATGACTGGTCAACGGTCCAGCCACACCTTCAGAACCCTGCACCAGTGTTATTTAGTGGTGTTTGCTTCTTTAAGCTAGGGGGGGGCTGTGAGACTCATGCCGCTCCTCCCCCCCTTTTGTTTACCAAAAGCAAACGGATTCCTGACATGCTTCTCTTGATTGTGAGAGGTGTCTGTCTGACCGATACCAGGAGTTCTCGGTGGTTCCGTTATGCTTGGCTGTGAGCGACGGCCGTCCTCCACGTATCCACTCAAGCAGAACAAGCACACGGTTGGAGAATTACTGATCCTCCTTTGGATCGGTCATCGGGATCAGAACACTCTGCTGTCAAAGTCTGCCGTTAACTCGCGCTGAGAGCAACTGAATGACCTGGAAGGACGGGTGGGAGCAGTTTGCCCGTGCTTCCTGGTTTGGCTGAGGGGGGGACTTCTGCAGGAGACAGCTGGAGATCATGGAATACAACAGATGGTCTTCAGACTGAGGAGCTCGACATGGAGGCTCTCCAGGGTCAGAAGGCATCACGATGTGCTGATCTGAGTCCCGACTTAAAATTAAAGTCCCCACTGCTAGTTCTGTTGGCACAGCACAGAATCAGCCACTTCAATTCAGGCTGGCACCCCCTTGTAGTGGGTTGCGAACGTTTTAAAAAGCTTGGTGCTGAGATAAGGATAAGCTCATGCGGAATGGCAGGTCTTCCTCGCCAGGGTCACGCGCCGCGTTCCCGCAAGCCGAAGCCGGCGCGGGGGTCTCCGCTTTTCGTCTGTTTAGTGTGGAACAATCTGCCGAAGGTCTATTTATGGGTTTTAATCCCGCTCCCTTCGAGTGACAGCATCCAGGAGGTTTGGGCTCTGCACGAGGGAACCACAATGTCCTCGTGTGTAACCTGATCCTCCTATTTTCACAGGAGCCACTGTTGTGCACAAGAGCATGGGAGCGGTTTACTCTTAAAGACGGCTTGTGGGTATTTCCATGGAAACCCTTTTTTTTGCTAAATGTGATATATGAAAATACCATTTTATAAAGAATGAACTCGACTGTAAAAATGTACTGAATTCATCTGGGATATACATATATAATTTAAATTTTTTTTTTTTTTTTTTTAAATGTGGTAATTTAAGCCAGACTTATGTTGCCATTAGCAATGATAACTGTAACATATCAGAGTATAGACACTGTAGACAGGGATGGTATGTGGGGGGAGGGGCAGGTTTAGTTAACTTTATATGTACAGACAGACAGACACTTTACTCCTACAGGAACAGGTATGGGCGTTCCCCGTTCTGCCTTTTGCTCAGGATTCATACTTTTCTTCCTCAGATTATTTACTTTTAATTTTTTTGGACATACCTGTGACGCAAAAAAAATAATTTAATAAATGTATCAGACCCTCTTTGGTGTGATGAATTGAGGTACCATTTTTGCACTTAATTGTGGGGGATTTTTTTACATATCAGCCACAACACAGTGACCCCCCAACCTGAACCTGGCAGGGAGCCTCTGATTGGTGGATGCTATCATGGAGGGGGGAGGGGTGACTTTACTGTCCCATCACTCGTATCTAAAGCAGAGTAAGGAAACAGTCTTTGGGAAGCAGCATGTTCCTTTTATTATACAGGTTAATGATAAAAGCTAATTTATAAAACATTTTCGCAGTCAATTAGCAATTACTGATTTGGTAAGGCAATAGTAAGAGGCCACGGGTCCCAGCATCCAATGCCCTTAATTTCAGTGTCTGTGCGGTGCCCACTGGTCATCCCTGCAGCTTCTTCAGAAGGTCAGAAGCTTCTTTATGGACCTGCGAGGAGGAAGAAAGTGTGAAAAGCATCCCGGCCTTGCCTGCTTTGGTTATAAACCTACGTAGCATTAAGTCACTCCGGACATAGTGAGACGTTAGCCGTATGTTCCGTTTCCCGGTGTTCCGGAGGATTCTGAAGCGTGTTTCTTGTAGCCGGGCTGGGCGGGACCCGACCTGCTTGTCCTCCTCTGTGTGGGCGGGGTAGTCTCGGGCTCGGCTCAGCCAGAGCCCGGCCTTCTCCTTGTCCTTCAGCATTAGGTAGGTGCGGCCCAGCATCAAAAGGTTCTTGCTGTAGAAGTTCGGGTCCACTGAGGAGGGTAATCGTGAGTTTAATTTGGTTGTTGGTGGAAGGAAATTTCAGCCAGAGCCAATAGAATCACAGTCCGGTGGGAGTTTAGATTACTAACGTGGCCTGCGTTATGAACCCAAATCATCAGGCCAACTGGTATGGAACAGGAACGTTTTCTACCCTAAAATGAAGGGTTACCTAGGGTTCATGCAGGCTTACCAGCTGGTCACAAAACCTAATTTTCAAATATTCGGAAATTCAATTATCACACCATAGGAAAACTGTCCGGAGCGAAAGCGGCTTTCATCCCGCGTTCCTCACCTTCCTCCGCCTTCAGGAAATATTCTAGAGCCTGGAAGCAAAGATATTTGGGTAAAAACAGAGGAGAGCCTTTGCTGCACGAGTCTGAGGGATAGTGAATTGGTGACGCTGCCCGGTCTGTATGTGGTATGTGATGAGAGGGAGGGGAGGGGTCACCTCTTCATAGGTCGCGTTGGGCGGGGAGGCAAAGAGGGTGGCCGCGATCTTTCGCTGGTACCACGGCAGCTCGGCAAAGGCGAAACACCTGGGGAGGAGGGAGTGCAAGGATGGAGCACATGCTAGGTAAGTGCCGTAGAGATTGACTGTGCTGTGGGTGGAGTGGCGGTTACAGCCATCATGAACAAAGATGGCCGTCACAGCACCGCAGGTTGCTCCTCTGATTTCTGAGAAACCGTACATCGAACTAGTAACCTGGGATGTGGACAGGGTTAGTCAGGCCCACTGACACTCACCAGTAGCCCAGGATGTGGATAGATGTGGCATCTTTTGGATTCAGCTCGATGGCTCTCTGTAAAAACAAGGACAGACTGGTCTTCAGGGACAGAGGGGACTTGCTGCCCGGCTGTGAGCTATGAACTGCATCAAGTCACAGGCAGCACAGACTTAAGGATGAGTAAATGCAGTGCAAAGTGATCGCTGAATCGAAGTATCATACTCAAACAGATAAAGGTCATTCGTACCTCCAAGTGTTCTTTTATTATATACGAGTTCCCAATTTTTACTTTGATTCCCTCATAGTCTCCCACGTCGCTGAGACACACTGCATACCACTGTGGGGAAACAGGGTTTAAGACCAATGTGATACCACACGACAGTCAGATTGGGGTGGGAAAGAACAGCTGGCTTTTTCAGTTCAGGTTTGTAGTTCACTTGTAGTTCTCATTCATGTTTGCTGGTGTTCATACCACAAATTACAGACTGTTCTGTCCTGAGTGTTGAAAATTGACTCCACCCAAGCACATTGAGGAGAAAATTGCCTGTTTTGGATCACTAAACTTAAAAAGGAAGTACAGGACGCCCCCTCGCATTCCAAACACAGGACATTGCAAACAGGCCCCGGTTACTTTGTGAGCCGCAAAGCAGGCCTCATTCCGGTCCAGCGCCGCCTTGGCGTAATGGAAGGCCTCATAGGTGAGTCTCTTTTTGTCCTCTGCGGAAATGTCCCGGAACATGGCCAGGTCCCGGGAGGCCCGGGCCAGCCGCCACAGAAACTCTGCGTTGTCACTAAGGGGCATAAGCGGGCCTTCAGGACATCCATCCTTACATCGGGTGCTGTCACTGCTAATTCCACCTCGCTATTAGCGGACCGTGCTGGTGATACTGGCTCTAAGACATTGAGTGACAGACCTGCCACCGGACTGACGGAAAACCCACCTGTTGTGGTGCTGGGCCAGCAGCTGGTAGAGCTTCTCCGTCTCCCCACAGCTGTACAGGTAGTCTGCACGCTCCAAGACCTCCTCAGCTGACAGACAGCAGAATGGGTCATTTGAAAGGACAAAATCTATACCGTCATATGCAGTTTGCAGCCTCCCGCTCTCATAACTAATACCGTCAAGCTTAGGAGACTGGAGTATTACCTTTATCGAGGGCATAAACCACAGCTTCAGGACAGGCTCTTCTGCAAACTCTGTATCCCAGGTATGGTAGGGCAGGTAAGCTGACGAGAAGCAAGACTCTCCCTCCCTGACGAAGCAGCAGAAACAGAATACAACCATTCAAGTAAACAGTAAAGCAGCCCCCCACCCTCATGTCCTATAGTCTATGAAGTGTTAAATCATATGCCTTCTGTAATTTCTATCCTACACTTCATGTTTGACAACAGACCACACAATTCTGGTATGTTCGTAAATCATGCAGTGAAATGAGTTCTGGTAAGACCATTAATCTTAACAGTTCGGTTGTAGCTATTAAGTACTTTCGACTGGGCACCGGGTCAGTCGTCGCAAAGAAAAAGAAGCGCAGCTTCGGTTTTTGATAACGCCCTCGCATGCCTGAGTTAGTAAAGCGAGCCGTGGTATCTGCTAAGTTGTCAGTTTATGGAAGTAAATCTGTGTCATCACAATTTCAATTTTATATGCTACTGAAATTCTAACATTGAAGCCGCAGCCAGATGCTCTTGTCAAGTCAGCTTCACATACCAGGTCAGTGCAAGTCGAACGCAGCCACAGATTCGATTGCTTAGCTTTGGTATCCCGGATGTATAACTCGTATTTGTAACCTCTTATTTTTAAATGTGAATTAGGATAATCGAATTGCCGATGCATATTTCCAATGCATAAATATTCAATGTTAGAATTTCAGTGGCATATAAAATTCAAATTGTGATGACACAGATTTACTTCCATATCAGTTCATATATCTGCTGTCTTCAATGCATGTTTCGTAACCGCTGAATCGACCTGTCACCTCATTTCTTCGGGACAAGCAAATTACCGGTCCGATTCTATTCTCGTAAAATTCTATGTGTGTGTGTGTAAAAAAAAAAACGTATTTTACCGTGCTAAATATCCTGGAAGAGACGGGACGGTATTGCCTGACTAGTGTCATGGTCCCGGAGCCTTTATTTGCAGGCAGTAGGAGCGGTGCCGTGCACCGCAAAACTCTAACCGCTGCCATGACGTTCGCAGTCAGTCCGCCGATAAGTACAAGCAGACTGACGCTGAAAATATAAACGGGAGACACACGAGGTGCCACCTCCCTGCATGTACGGGTGAAACCTAAGGCGCATCGAACTATGGTTCCTATGTCAACTGTGTCGCAACAGGATCTTAGTCAACCGTGAATGTGAGCGTTCAAAGCCAAATACAAACGAAAATAAAAAATAACTAAAACTAAAAACAAAGTAAAAATCTTGAATAGTTTAATACTTGAAAGGTTTAATGCGATTGGCATGCGCGACTCACATCCACGGTTTACTCAGCTCTCCAGTACTGACAACGTTGAAAACATATCTCTCCGTAAACACGGAGCTCCCATTTGCAGTTAATGGTGGAATTGGTGGAATTAGGTGTGCAGTCCGGCTGCAAGTGCCACAGAATTTCTGCAGCCAAGTTATGCGCGGACGCAGCTGAAGTTCGCTTCTTATTCGCTTTACAACGCTTTTGTCAAAAATGTCAGCTAAATAGAATAAATTATACTTGCGGTATGTGAAATGTTGTTTTCCTCAATATAAATGAAAACATGTCATTAATTGATTTATATAATATGAAATGTCTATTGCAAGACTATCTGCCAGTGTCTGTTTTCCTCTTGTGCACATACTGTACGTACCGGTGGGGGTCTAACGAGATCTAAGAGCTTTGGCTTTAATTTTATGCTCTTCTTACACACTTCACTGCCCCCTGCTGGAGCAGCTTCACTGTTTTGCTGCCACCCTGCTCTCCTCTGACTATTAAATAAAAAGCTGCTCACATTTCAGGATAAAAGCTTTACTGTTAGCTTTCTACAGAATGCTTGGCTTTTGCTTATTGATAAATGGAGTTTTATTTAAAATGCACAGACTGTTTGACTAATTGTACTACATGCTACAGTGGTGTCTCAGTGGGTAACATGGACCCCTCATCCTGCCCCTGGCTCTCAGTGTAGTGTTTGTGTCCCTGATTTGAGCCCTGTGCTTCCTGGGATGTGCCCCAGACTGACTGTGACTCCATCTTGGGTAAGAGTATGGGTATGATAAACTGTCTCTTCGCAGTATTGTTTGGGGATGACTCAGTTCTTGATGCCAGTGGAAAAGCACTATACTTTTAGAATTGATTGCAGTGTTTTCCATGTCCGTTATCTAGCAGCAGTACACAGAAATGTTGTAATTCATTTCAACCGCAGGATATATGCTGGATTGACAAAGTGTACAGATATAGTTACATTTACCAATACCTTCATATCTATACCTGTAATCAAAGTTAAATTAATTAGTTTGCAGTTGGCTGGAGTTGCTATTACCAGCCTTTGGTGTATTTAATCTCTAAGAATCTCTGTAATGAAGCAACAGGCTGTGGACTTGGGGCGTCTGTGTCTGCGTGTGTCTGTCGGGGGCTGAGAGAAACACAACCAGCCCTCAGTCTGACAGGACTGCTGATAAGGCCCTGGTGAAATGAATCAATGTGCTCATCAGCTGACGTCGACCCCCCCAGGATGCCCCACTCCTGACTTACAGACACACATTTAGCTGCATGACATTCATATGTGAGAGAAATCTAGAAAAACACAGAAAATGCATGTGTACAACAGAAAAACTAATGGATAATATTAATGAACATTAACCCTAATTAACAAAATCTTCTTTATTCGCATTGATTTTGTTTTTTTGTTAAGGAAGGACACTTTGCATTGTTATGTTATGTTCTAGCGTGATGGTAATGCTACAGTATGACCTTCTGCTAAACATTCAGCCTTGTGATTTTGTCACTTCCTGTTTAAAGTGTCCACTCCCCCTTCACTCTGCCTGCTGTGTGTGAGAATAGAAACGACAGAGAC
>JAODKE010000088.1:23075848-23087537 GCA_026779605.1 Mormyrus hasselquistii
CGATGGTTTTATAACCCTCTCCAGACTGGTGAGCATTTACAACACTCATCCTGACATCCTCGGTGGTCTCCTTTGACTGGGGCATGACCGTTACATATGAGAGGGCCACCTAGAGTTTGTCAAGGGGATTGGCTCTTTAAATTGTTACCAAAACATTCAATTAAGATGCGGGGTTTTACTTGTATGCCTGACTCAGATGCTGAATCATGTTTATTTTTTAGCCATTATATACTGTGACACAAAGTTACTGGGCATAATCTAGTATCTGTATATTATTAAGCAAAGATTTAATAGGAAACCCTGAACACAGTGCATGTAATTTCTGACATGCTGGACTGCAGCCATCTAGACAAATATACAAGGTTAAGTTAGATATTGTACATACAGTGAAGTTGCTGTACTGTACCATATATCTGCTAATATGTGTTCACAGACAGTGACATGCCAGATGGGTTATCACACAAGCAGCACCACCAGCTGGGCTGGAGGACAGCAGAAGCCAACTTACACTGCCCTGTAGGGAATAAATATGTAATTAAGTTTTAATATAACACAAACACAATTTTCAATTGCTGTCTTTGAAACGCCTCAAAAATATAAGTGGACACTCCTAAAAAAAAACACTAAACTATTCTAAAAGATTAAGTATAACCAGTCAACCAAGCTTGACACATTCATAACATCAGAAAAAAGAACGAATTGGCTGCATAATACTATATATCAACCCTCAATGATAATTTAGCCACATTGATGCTAATACTATAGCTACTTACAGCATTGTGCAAAAAATTCTGAAAAATAACACGGGCGGAAACAAGCTGCATGACGAACGTAAATACAATGAACAGTTTCAATTAGTCGCCTTTATTGTGAAGAAACAAAAGCAACACATACATACATTCTGTATTCATCCCTATCCTGATACCGACATACAAAAACACTACCTAGTTCATATTTATCCTTGACTAGCCCGTTATGCTTACCTTTAAAAATACAACTAATACAGTGATGAGTGCAAATTAGCAGCATTACACTTTAGCACATACAGAAACATAAACAGGTAAAGTAATGTTTAAATAGTTAACAAAACATGTGTAGTAAATCGCATGAACGGTAATACTCCGCAGCATTTACTCGCATGTTTCATGATCTCACGTTGACAGCCCACGTGTCTGAAGCCTATTCTTATTGGTCAGACGTTTTTCATTTAAATACCCACCTTTGATGCTATTGGTTGTTGTGTATGACAATCAGGGCACCCGGAAAGTGCAGTTCATATTATTGCCAACATATTAACCTGTTATTCTATTACTATTATACGGTACAGTCTAATGCAATAAAGTGGTTTCGAGTTTCATAGGGCAATTGGTTGACAATGAACTCGAAAAGTTATAATTTTAATTCTTTAATACGCACGGATCTTTGTAGTGCTGTTTTTTGCTTAGTAAAATCGTTCTGCGTAGATATTAAAACATGGGAGGGATCATCGACTTCTACTTCTCTGCTTTTTGCTTTCCGGTAGGTCATATTTTGTGCATCTGCATCAAATGAAACAATTATTGGCACTCATTTGGTGAGACAGGAGTTTAGCAGTATTGCCGCTCTCCTCAGGGACCAGCGTTTGAGTCTCCGCCGTGGCCGTGCGTGTGGAGTTTGCATGTTCTCCCGGTGTCATCATGGGGTTTCTTCTGGGTGCTCAGGTTTTCTCCCACAGTCCAAAAACATACTGAGGTTAATTGGACCCACCAAATTGCCCATAGATTGAGTGTGTATATGTGCCCTGCAATGGGTTGGCACTGCATCCAGGGTTTTTCCCTGCCTTGTACCTGTAGCTTCTGAATTGGCTCTTTACCACTTGCAACCCTGAATAGGACTAGCGGTTACAGAAAATGGATGGATAGATGTTTGATAAACAACACACATCCTAGGAAAATGCATAAATTCACTATAATTTTACAGCACGTATTTTCGCCCTTAACTGTGTATAAGCCTCTGATGGACGGGCATCTGCTATGGATTAATGTCAGGTAAAGAGGTTACACTCAGATTAAAGACATCTGGGCTGTCTGGCTGATTTTAGAATTGATTGCAGTCTTTTCTGTGTCCACCATGTGGCAGCGGTGCACAGAAATGTTCTTATTCTATCATTACAACCGTGGGATAAGATCAGAATAGATGAGATTTAACTTCATTGTTATCGCACAAAGCACAATAACTCACACAATATCTATGGTACGTGATGGAGTTACTTTCTTCAAAACAATCATGTCCGACTCCAGTATGAGAATCACTTACTTTAGGACAGTTATTTTTTCACCTCCTGTTTTAATGATGAAGCTGCATGGTGGCGCACTATGACGTCAGACCCTGAATCTCCGCCATGGCTCCATGTGTGTGGAGGTTGCATGTCCTCCCCGTGTCATCGTGGGTTTTCCTCCGGGTACTGTGCTTTCCCCCCACACTCCAAAATCGTGCCAATTAATCAGGCTAATTGGAGTTACCAAATTGCCCATAAGTGTGCCTGTGTCAGTGAATGGTGTGTGAGTGCCTCCTGAAGTCCACAGCGAGCTCCTCAGTCTCCATGGGGCTGAGGGCTTTGGTGGCAGTTTCTTTATTGTCCGTAAGCTTAGAACACAGAAGTGGTGAAGCTGGTTGGCGTTGCTGGTGGAGGGAGCTGAATTTGTGGGTCTGTATCCCATGATGGCTTGAATGCCCTGCCACATGCATCATGGCTCAGAGTGTCGGTGAGGTTTTAATCGGTCTCCCGTTTATAGCTGTGCTTTGCTGGTTCAATGCCCCTCTCCAGGTGAGCCCTGGATGTGCTGTAGGTCGGATCTGAAGGCTGCACCTCAGGCTTTCGGCAGAAGCAGATTTCCTTTAATGTTCATCTAGGGCTCCTGATTTGGAAATATTCTTACTTGCAGGTGGTGACAGCATGAACACAGCTGTTAATATAATATAGTATAATATAAACAGAGGATGTGTTTAGATCAGTGTCTGTATGGGACTGACGTAGAGTCCAATCTGTGTGGTCAGACTGGTGCTGCAGAATCAGCAGCTGTTTGCCAGACTTATCAATCACTGCTGGTTTCTCATGTTTGATGATGGTTGGATACGTGGGCAGCAAAGCAGCCGGAGAGTCAGACTGTCCCATGCAGGGGAGGGTAACAGCTTGCTAAGTGTCTGCAGTATTAGCACAGACATGATGCAAGGTATTCTCTCTCCTATAGAGATGCTCTTTTGATTGACGGTAGCGTCCCTACTCCTACTAATAGTAATTGTTCTGTTATCAGTGTTTATCATTCTAATTAATTCAATGTGTTAGCTGCGAAAGTTTATTTCTTTGCGCTTTTGACGCCCAATTCAAAGCAGGGTGTCTGCAAATCGGACCTTGTTTAATGATGTCATGAGTAGGAGCCCATATTGTTCTGGTCACGATGTAGGGATGTATTGGTATGTATGAATTGGTATGGAGATATGAATTAACTACAGGTGCACTGTGGAGAGCATATTAAGCTGCTGCATAGCTGTGTGCTTTGGCAGCTGCACTGGACAGGACAGACAAGCACTACAGCGGGTGATCAGGTTACCCAGAAGATCAGAGGGATAGGTCTCTCCTCACTGCAAGACATCTGTGACAGGAGAATCTGCAGATGAGCCAGTGGCATCATCAGGAATCGCACCCACCTCACCCAACAAATCGTCGCTTTCATGAAACCTGACAGGTGGTATTGGAGTGTTAACACCACAACATCCAGACTCCGGAACAGTCTGCACCCCCAGGCCAAGAGAAGGATCAACAACTGCCACCCTCTGCCAGCTGTGCCCGTACCCCAGGCACTGCGGCATTGGTCACCCAGCTCACTGCACTCTGCACCTCACATGCAGTTGCACCTGCTTTTTATACTGGACTGATAAGCACCAGTTACTTCATGCTGCAGTTTCTTCTTCCCTACAGTCCTCATATTGGAAATAAAAAATGCACTTAAGATTTCCTTTGTTATTTTGAACTGATCCATGCAAATAAAATAGAAAATTAACATAACTGTTTTTTTTTAGCTTTCCAAATATTGTTTGGACTCATATTCATTATAACGTAAATGCTTCGTCATGAACCCCTGAGTTCCAACACAAGCGACTCTCTCTGTGAGTGAGTAGAGTCTTTGGCTCTGTAGCCCTTCGTGATGGTGTCTGTATCTCATGGCCTGCTATTCCTTTGCAGGCTGCTCTTCCAGTGTAGGTATTGAGGCACTGAGGTTGTCTGTCAGGTGGCTGAGGTGAGTAGAGTTGCACCACCTCTTCCAGTAGCTGCTCCAGGACCCTCCCAGGTAGAGCTCAGCCTGGCAGATGGTCAGTGTTAGGGTGTACTCACACTTGGCCCAGTTTCCATGTACCATGCCTGAGCATGATTTTATCATCACCGTGCAATGTTTTGATTTGAAAAAAATGTAGGAAGAAAAGTGCTATTACACAGCACAATGGAGCTCATGATCACTGCCCTAATTTTATGGCTACGTCTGTGACCTGGAGTGAAGATACTGTAGAAACAGAGTAAAGGAACAAGCTGGGGGTGGGGGGGGGGGGGACAAAAAAAGGATGTGGGGGGGACAAGTTAAATTTTATGGCAACACAAGTAACCTGTATAACATGATACGGTGCTTAATAAATAGACAATAAAACACAAATACATAACAGGGCTAATCATTTTTATGTGTGTGCAGTTTAAACAAAATGAAATCAAATTAATTTACCTGGGATTTTTGGTAATCCTGACTCTAGAGCAAAATAACACTAAAACATTACATTGAATTCACTTAAAAAATACACATTTTGCTCTTAATAAACACTATTATCAATAAACATTCCACATACACATAACTACATTTATCCAACACACATCCATTTCTACACCACCAGTTTATATTAAACAGGTTAACAAAACAAAATGTGAAGAAATAACACCTGAACCTAAAAATTTAATTAGTCGAAAAGGATGAAGAAATGTATTTACACTATGTTCAACTAATGAAAATGAGAATTGATTGTCAGGGAGGGATGAATTTGAAGCTGCTCCAATCAAAAGCAGTATGTTTAGTTGATGCTTATTGTAAATGCGCATGATTGGATATTTTTGATCTAACCACCTTCAAGCCTGTAAACCATGGCTGTGTCCGAAATTGTGCACTTGCGTCAGTGCACTGAGATGTAATGCGTAGTGCGCACTGCGCACCTCCTTCTGTTGTGCGCACTACCATGGATAAGTGCTGTCCTAACTGGAACACTAACGTTTCGCACTTACCGGAAATGACGGACTAGCATTTTGATAGCGATTCTCCAGCGCGCCAAAATATCTGCCATGAAAACCTGCCGAAAGTCCCTCCCCTTCCGCTACGTAGTGAAAATGGCGTCCGTTTAGTGCGCGTAGTGTCCTTCATACCAAGAGGGTCCAGCTGCAGACGCCTGTAGAGTGGAGCTCCACCGGAAATACGTCACCTCCACAGGAAACACATGATCTTTAAGGGCGTAAGATTAGGGTTAGGGTTAAGGTTAGTGTTTATTCGCTGTAACACAGAGTTGAGATCACGTATTTCCGGTGGAGCTCCACTCTGCAGGCTTCTGCAGCTGGACCCTTCTCCTTGAGGGGCTGCCATCGCAACAAAGTGTAACTGAGCTGATGCCAATGGGAGAAAAAATGTGTTAAAATTTTAAACATTCGCTACTTGTGTATACTTGCTTTGAAGATATTCATATTGAAGTATAACAAATTAAAAAGAGCTCTTGTATAGGAATCTGTATCAGTATCGGCAGTATATCGGAATTGGATTGGAACTGAAAAAATGTGGATCGGCCCATCCCTAGTCTTAGGAAGCGATATACCGCTTCTCTCTCCGTCTCCCGGCGGGTCTGCCCATAAGTAGGTACACCCACATACGAGTACCGGCCGTGATGACATCATCGCACCAACCCCATCGTATACACCCCGTACAAATACAGGTGTATGTGACAGGGTTGGCGCTATAATGTACTTATGCGGACCAGTCACACATGTGTAGAGAGCAGCTGCTGTGTAGAAAGCAGCAGTATTGGAGGTAAAACGACATTTCTGATCTGGTGAGAAGGAATCTCAACGTTCGCACCTCGTTGGCTTTTTACGCATACTGTCGCAACTGTTACCCATGCTACACCATGCTTCAAGACAAAATTTCTTTTGTTTGTAATTAGAAATAAATATTTCACAATATATAATTGCATATTGTTTTTGCGATTAATCGCTATGCTTTAATTATGTTCAATTTGTAATAATGAAGATACATCCTGCATATCAGATATTTGCATTACAATTCATAACAGTAGCGAGTTATGAAGTAACAACGCAAATAATTTTATGGTTGGGGGTCACCACCACATGAGGGACTGTATGAAAGGGTTGAGAACCACTGGTCTAAGGGAGGGAAACCACACAGTTCTGTCCGTAAGGTCTGTCTAAATTCTTATGCCGTTTTGTCTTTGCTAGGCAGTGTTATGGTAATGCGTAATACCGCGATGCTTGGGGTAAATATGTGTCTTTGGAACATTAAAGCATGTAAATCTATTCTAGTAGACTCTGAAAATGAACTTTTGAACGGTGAAAGTGAGCATACAGTAATAATGCCCTTTAAGTAACATTAGGCTGCTATCCATGGTGCTGAAAACCTGGATTGTCAAATTTTACTTTCAATTCCTTCACCTAATTTAACAGTAACCCTCATATTTTTGCCAGTGACGCTCTGTGACGTCTACAGAGGTCAGTATAGAAAGGATTACAGTGAGTAATAGGTGAAGGAGGTTATACTCACAGTAAAGACAGCTGGGCTGTCTGACTGATTTTAGAATTGATTGCAGTCTTTTCTGTGTCCACCATGTGGCAGCAGTGCACAGAAATGTTCTAATTCCTTCATTCCAACTGTGGGATTAGATTAGAATAGATGAGATTCAACTTCATTGTTATTGTATAAAGTACAATATCTCAGACAATAGAATTCAGCTTGACATCTAAAAGTAAAAAGTAGTGCCAAACCGCAAGGAACAGCTGTAGAATATACACATGTGTGATAATTATGAAGTGTGTGTGTGTGTGGGGGGGGGGGGGAGCTGGGGGCCGATGATGTTATTGGCCCGTTTTCACCATCTGCTGCGGGGCCTTCTGGTCGGGTGCATAACAGCTGTTTTACCACAGTGTGATACAGTAACTCAGGCCCCTACTTTCCCGCAGCCATTGGCCAAGCTCATAAGCTGTACGGCCGTCAGAAAACTCTTCACACCCCCCTCCTATGATCATGCACTTTATTGAATTTTTTGTAGAATATTCTTTTTCCCCAATATGTTATTGCTAAAACAGCTGCAGCAAGAAAAGTGATGAGCGCCCCCATCAGGACAGTGAAGGAGTTACATATTTTTGCTTAGTTTTCCCATCCAGGAGTTGCTGTCTCAGCCCCGGCTTCCATGCATGATTGTTACATTGTTGCTGTTGTTTAATGAAATGTTTGACGTGCCCCTCAAATTCTCATTCTCTCTTCTGGGACTGATGCTCACCACAGGTTCTGCTGTGTCCTGTTTGAATTTGGGGGAAGTAAGATCTGCTTGTCTGCCGCTTATGACCCCACCCCACACAAAGCTCCTTCTTCTTGGACCTCTCTCTCTACTAGGTAGTCAGGTACCCCCCCCCCCCTCTAGTCACTCAAATACTTTATTATTTGCAACAACAAAACAAACTGGAGGTGTTGCTAAGTTGGAGTCTTGCCGAGGTTTTTTTGGAGATCCAAAAGAACCCTATGATTTGAATTCTCCTCGACTCTGGTCCATTGACACTGGTCCACGGCAATAAACCTGCATGATCAGGTCGCCACTGTTGGTATCAGGTTTCATGTCATACCACTGTAGATGAAGCAGCATGCATTGCAGCCTCTAAGGTGCATGCAACAATAGTTTTATCGTAATATTCTCGGAAGGCTTGTAGTTAGTCTGCACGTCTACTCATTATGTATAATGTAGAAACTTCTGCATGCCATACAGAGTAGGGAAGTACTAGAGGCAGTGAGTGACTTGGTGGGTTAAGCCTCTGTGGCTGTGATTGGAAAGTCACTGGTTCCGACCCAGCCTCAGCTCGTCTGTGGCTGCTTTGAGTGAGGGAGGCCCTTAAGCCCCGCTGGGTTGAGGATCGGGCGGGGATTCTCCGGATGCGCAGCAGGGTCGGCGGCAGAAATGTAGACGGCCCTGAGACAGACCTCCCCTCTTCTACTCTTTCGCCTTTTTCCCTGCGCGGTGGCAGGCAGAGTCGGGGGCATTACGGGTGGCTCACCGTCTGGCAGTCCGCCGTCCATGACGACCCGTCGCATCGTGGCCTCCGCAGCACCCTCCCGGAGCTGCTGTACCAGGGAGCGCACCTCCTCAGCCCGATGCGCGTTTCCGGGTAGGGACATCCTTCTAGGATGTCCCGGCCACAGTGCGCTAGAGCCCAAAGCCCGGGATCGGCCCGGATTTCGGGTTGCTCCAGCCGATATATCACCCCGTCTGTGAAGTTGAGATATTCCTCTTCCCATAGATGAGGCGATGTCTTCTTTGGGAGTCCGGTCATTCTGTCACGCGCTGACCGGGGAAGCAGAGACGAGGAGAAGTAGGGTCGAGGAAAATGCGGGTTTTAATGGGAGTGAACACGGAGGAACAGGCAACAAAGAAGATCGACTTTACAATGACCGGACTGGGGAAACAAACGGAAACGCGGACTAAATACAATGAACTAATGACGATGATCAAAAACAGATGGTAAACACGGGGAATCCACATAGGGTTAACGAGGCGGCGTGGCAGACGGGAGGAGCGGACGATCGGGCATGACAGTAATGGAGCAGAGATCAACAAAATCCCTCCTCCCCTCGGCCAATAGCGCTTTAGAAAAAGGGTTAGGACTGCCCAACTTATTTACATACAGATAATTAAAAATATCTTTGGAATTAAAAATATCTTTCTATAAATCTTTGGAATAAAAACTTCAATACATTTATTTGTATATTGATTTCTTTATTTCTGATTATGTCACGTTTCGTACTACATAATATTTGGCCACCGATGTGTTTATAATTCCTCATTAAATATGGCCAGAGGAACGATCTTTCATGACGTCATTTCACTAATAATGGACCCCTCAGCAAGTGGCTCAGAGGTTTGCTTGTTATTAGTATCTGCGATATTTAACAAAAAGTGTAGAGATCATTTGGTTTTTGACGAAACAGTGATATTTAAGACATGACCAGTGCACCATGAATCAGGTAATTGATATTGTAAGTGATTCTGATGATACTGTAACGTATAAAGCAGTATAAAGACTCTGTCAGTGCAGATAAACTGTCCTTGTCTTTAGTATCCTTTGGTTTTCTATGAGGTCTGTGATTGATCTAACTGGGGTCATTTCAGCACCTGTGTTTTTGTGATCAGACAGCCGGGATGCCATCAGTCATTTCTGTGTGTACAGTCAGAGGGGTCTAAACACCCAGCTTCACGTGGTAATGGAGCAGGTCTGTGTTTGTCAGGGGTCAAAATCAGTGTAAGGGGTCAAGGCTAAACCTGGTTGTCTTTCACTCTGCAGCAGGTTTGGAGTGTTAGTTAACCTCTAGCTAGTAGAGACTGGGGGCAGCGTGGGGGCCTCACACCTCCAGGCTTGTACTTTTGATGGTCTCCCTGTATCTATGCTGGTTTCTTCTCAGTTCTCCGGTTTCCTTTCACAGGCCAAAGACTCACGGTTCAGGTGAATTGGTGCCTCTAAAAACCACACGATCTTCAGATCTTCAGTTTCCTCCCTCTGCTCTCTTTATTCTCAACTGGCCATTTGGTAGCAGAATTTGTGCGTTGGGTAGGAGGTGCTGAAGGTGTGATGGAGAGATAGAGCTGGAGGAGGAGACCACACAGCAAGCAAACCAGGATTATAAATAGCAGTTTCTGCAGTGAGACGAGGGTGACAAGGCAGAGATGGTTGTCCGTAGGTAAGTAGGTATGTCCATCTGTCTAATCATGGACTAAAGGACAGCCTCAGACACTGGAATTTCACTGATCTTTGGCTGATAGAGGATCTGTAACTGATTTAATTTAGAGACAAATTACTCCAGAACAGAAGAGGTGTCACGGAGTGATGGCACATGAAAGGAAAATCGGTGAACCTGAGTACATTGGGACAAATCGCACAATGTTTGGTTTTTAATAATAAGTATTTTTCCATTGGTGGGAGGAGTGTGGGGGGGGGGACAGATTGTTAAGGTTAGGGGTGAGTAGAGTGGGGATGCAGTCCCAGGTTATTTAAGATAAACTACACATCAACAGTAAACAGTGATGGATTTTGAGGCCTTACTGTCAGGGGCCCATGTCTTCTGTTGCTCTGACGTGCTGTTGAAGGTTTACCTCACTTTACTCTGTGTTTTTCCTGCATTAGTATCTAGATAATTATACTAATGATTAAACAGCTATGGTGAAACACATGACTTTTTGAGGCAACAGTGATATGCAACTATTTTTTGTTTCTTATTAGCAACAACACAATTACTGTATAAATACACATTGACTCTAATTCAGGCATGTCCTTTATTTATGCTGAGGTTATTTTATTAATGGGTCTGTTAATTCAGTGAGACTGTATTTTATGCTCTCCGGATAAATAATGTTAGAATGGCATGTCGAAGTGCTAAACATTCAGCCTTGTGGTTTTTTCACTTCCTGTTTAAAGTGTCCACTCCCCCTTCACTCTACCTGCTGTGTGTGAGAAAAGAAACGACAGAGACAGTGAAGGTACAGAGGATGAGGAAGTGAGTGTCAGGGTATACTACTCACAGCAGGTGATCTGTACCATGCCTGAGCATGTTTAACCCCTATAGTCCAGTTCAATTAAAAAATGTAAATTCAGTCAGTTGTTTTGCCCCGCAGTGGCTGACAGTGTGTCCACAGTGAGCTGGGTGTCTACATGGAGAAGAGGATCTGTCACCATCCCATGTTTCTATGAGGACAGATATAAAACTCATGTGAAATACTGGTGCAGAGGGGATTATAAGGATTCATGTACTCCCATAGTACGCAGTGACTCTACACAGGCGGGTAAAGTGTCAATCAGAGATGATCCTGACCAGTGAGTCTTCACTGTGACCATCAACAATCTGACAGCAGGGGACTCTGGTCACTACTCCTGTGGTGTGAAGATCTTAAGAGATATAGGTGCTGTAGATAAGGTTTACCTGTCAGTCACTGATGGTAAGATGTCTGTACTGCAGACTGTAGCCAATGAGATACACAGTATGTAACATGTCATTCTGTCAGAAAGGAATGATATTAACACAAATACTGAAGGAAAAAAATATTTTGATATTCCTAAGTAGAATGGTCTCTACGTTTTAATTTCATGTAATATGATAAATGAAGAGTGTCATTTTAAATGGGCTCCTTCATTGGATTAAAAAGGGTAACTAATATGTTAAATGTCCATCTGTTGGACAAATATAAATATACATATTATATACATATGCTGTCAGGACTTACAGTTATATATATATATATATTATGCTGTTTTGTTAATATCAGTGTTTGTTCCTAATCTGTGTGTTCAGGTTCCCCAGGGCTGTCAGTGGACAAACAGGAGGTGACGGGTGTGGAAGGAGACAGTGTCAGTGTTCAG
>JAODKE010000088.1:23093691-23105485 GCA_026779605.1 Mormyrus hasselquistii
GGTGTTGCCCTCCTGTCTACTTCTATCTCATATTCTCCATCCAAGCAGCCGCCGCCTTTGAAAACATCAGGATATGTGGCTTAAATGTGCCCCACTGTCCATGGCCCTTCTGTGGAGTCTTCTGTCACAGCACTGTCTAGTGCCAGGATATTGTCTTACTGCACCTTCAACAGATTCATATTCAGGTGGTCTGACTGCTGAAGGGGTGTTTATCAGGGGCCAAGATCAGCATCAGGGGTGAAGGATAAACCTGGCTGCCTTTCACTCTGCAGCAGGTTTGGAGAGCTAGTTACCCTTAGCTGGTAGAGACTGGGGGCAGCGTGGGGGCCTCACACCTCCAGGCTTGTGGTTTTGATATCTGGCCCAGCTCTCTGTGGGCAGTGTGCATGGTCTCCCTGTATCTGCGCTTGGTTCCACTGAATTCTCCCCCAGTCCAAAGACACGTGGTTCAGGTGAATTGCTGCCTCTAAAAGTGCCCATAGTGACTGTGTGTGAGACACTACATCACATTTTCTTGGGCACATCATCATACTGTCTTACATGAAGGGGACCTAGCTGGCATTTTTTTTCCACGTAAAGGGCAGCCAATAGCAACCCATAGCAACCTCCCCAGACGGCAATACAGTGATGGCTGACCCCCCACTACCCCCTGAGGCCCCCCTGAGTGCATGCAGTGCTACACGACGCCTTTATTGATGGTGAATGTGCCTTGTTTGCACACTCGCTGCACCCTTCACAGTGCCCTCAGCTGTCAGTTCTTGCATAAAGGTGTCTCATAGCTGCTGGCGAAACGCCGTCCTCGAAACCACACAATCTTCAGATCGTTTCCTCCCTCAGCTCTCAGAATGAGTTTCTCTTTATTCTTTACTGGCCATGTGGTAGCAGCATCCGTGCATCGGGTAGGTGCTGGCGCATTTTTGTGTGATGGAAAGAGAGCGCTGGAGGAGGAAACCACACAGCAGCAAAACCAGTACTATAAACAGCACTGTCCCTCTGCAGAGAGACGAGGGTGTTTTTTTTTGGGGGGGGTGGGGGTCGGGGGGACAAGGGTGAAATGGTGGTAGGTAGGTAAGCAGTTAGGTAGGTCTACCTGTCGAATCATGTCTAATCATGCAATATCAAAGAGATGGGCAGCCTCAGACACTTGATCTCATTATTGTGATAACTCAAAAAGTATTTCACAAATCTTTGATTAATAGATCCATGGCTGATTTAAATTTTAGACACAGCGCTCCATAATTGATGTCACGTAGTGATGGCACACAAAAGGACAGCCACAGGCATAGATCTGCTGGACCTGGTTACATTGAAACAAGTCACCTGATATTTTATAATAAGTATTATTGCATAGGTGGAAGGAGTGTGTGGGGGATGCAGAGTGTTAAGGTTAGGGGTGTGTGGGTAGAATGGGGATGCACTAGTTGTTTATTTAAAAGCAACTAGTCATTGACTTGGATTTTGATGCCTTACTGTCAGAAGCCCATGTCTTCTGTTGGTGTTGCCATGGTTCCTTATGTTCTAGAGTAAGAGTAATGTTATGACTTGCTAAATTGATAAACATTCAGCCTTGTGGTTTTTTTCACCTTGTGGTTAAAGTGTCCACTCCCCCTTAACTCTGCCTGCTGTGTGTGAGAATAGAAACAGATGCTGAAGGTACAGAGGATGAGGCAGTGAGTGTCAGTCTCCACAGATCTGGGCTCAGTGACACACACACGTATGGATCCTCTGATGTTCCTGTTTCTTCTCATTGCTGGGCTCACAGGTGAGTGTCACTCATTACAGTAGTACTCAGTAGAGATCTCTCTAAAATTTTGGTTTAACTGGTCATCCCAGCTTATGATGGTCACTCTAGCTGGTTTAACTGGTGATGCACCCAGCTAAGCCATCAAAGACCAGCAAGAATTGGGACTTAACTCTCTTAGACCGGCCATAACCAGCTACCAGCATAAGTTGGCTTTTAACTGTTTTTTTCCACAGGGTAGTAAAACTGAAAATATATACTACTAAATTGAAATAAATATTAAAATTTAATAACACAATTAAACCACAAAGAAAACAAAACCTAAAATGGATTTCAAATGAAAACTGAATAAAAATATCAAAATTAGAAATATCAAAAATATTGTATAACAAAAATGACTGGAGCAAGATCGTTGCCATCAAGGACCTGCCTTGGTCAACAAGATAGACCCAGACAGACACATCATTATGTCAGAGAAATACACTGCCTGACCAAAAACATCACACACTTCAGCATTTTGTTGGATGGTTTTTAGCTTTGATTATGGTACACATTCACCATCGCTCTGTTTCGATGAGCTTATGCAGCATCTCTACTTTAATTTGCATCCAGATTTGTTTTAACGTTTCACTGACATCAGAGATCTTTCACAATGGGAGCCCTATGAACCTTGATATTGTCATGCTGGAAATCGTCCGGCCCATCAGGGAAGAAAACATCCATTTATGGGATAAGCTGGTAATTCAGTAGATTCAGGTACTCAGCTGACTTCACTTTATTACAGCAAACATATTAATCGCTGCGATAATGGTCCAGTCATTGGCTCTTAAGTATTTAAAATTCAAAAGGGGACTTAATGTTTTCCAGGCAGTGTACATGCTATGATGGTAGAGGTTATTGCTCTATGCTCAGGTTAAAATTGACACAGTGCAATAAATCCTTTTAGAATTCATGATGTTCTACAGACAGAGTTGAGCGTATCTTTTGCCCCCATTGTCTAAAAATGGGGCATTTGCAAAATTATAGGGTCACTTTGTCAGGCATTGTGAGGGGGAAGGAAGGGAATATTTAATTTGTTTGTTTGTTTGTTTTCTTCTTTGATTGCTTTGTGTTTATTTATAATTATATTTTGTGTGCTGTTTTGGGTTATTTCATGGCTTTTTTTTTTTTTTAAATTGTGATTAACTACACGTGTGATTAATTAATTGATTATTGGTTGAAGTACTGTATATTGGGAAGCGTATGAGAGACGACGGGACACGGACGGAGTGATTGGGATCCAGGACAGACGATCGGTAGCGGGACCCGATTTGGTTTAATTGCACGGTGATGCTGCGTTTTAAAGGAATGTTTGTGTTCTCTGGTGCGTGTTGCTGGGTATAAATGGCCGCCGGTCTGGGTATTTATTGCCCGGTTGTATTTACCTCACCGGCTTTTTTTAAGTGCCTGATGTGCGGCGCACATCGAGGAGTCGTCTGATTGGTCCTCCCTGAGGGATCGCCGTGGCAATCGGCCAACTGTGGACTTTATGCCAATTGCATTTTAGGATGCGTCTTGTATTTTACTATCAGCCCATGTACATGGCTGTGTGGTTGGATTGTATTTGTTTGCCTCGTCGTTTAATTGCTGTGTGTTTGTGAGACTTTGAATGTCTCCTGGTTTCTATTCCTTTTGGGATTTAATAAATTAGTTACAACTTAAAATCCCAAACCACAGAACATTAATACCTGCCTGTAGTAAGGGGTATTCAGCTAGTCCCCTGACAAATTCTTTAGAAATAACTAATGAATAAAGTTTTTGTTTTTAAAGTGAAATGGGCCCAGATTAAAATGCACACAATAAGCACTTTTGTGCCAACATGAGTAAATAAGCATAATATTGCTGTTCCAAAGAAGTGTGTAGTCACCTATATGTTTAGGAAAAGAACATCTTTGTGAGAGAAACATGGACAGTTCTAACTATTTAAACTTTTATTTCACTCTTACTAGCTTTCATATGTATAATGCATTAGTTTAGATAAAGCAAACATTTCATCAGTCTTTCAAGTAACTAGTTTACAGTCTTTTTAAATGCCCCCTTTAGTAACTGTAGAAAATGTATTGTAATACTTCATACAATGAAAGGCAGCGTTTTCCAGCTTTAAATACACACCCAGGACTGGCATGCTGTAGAAGGTTTACCTCACTCTACAGTGTGAGTGCTTCCTGCATTGGGATCTACATAATTATCCTAATGATGAACAGTAATGCTTAAAAAGGGGACAAAGGAATGACTTACTGCTGAACATTCAGCCTTGTGGCTTTGTCACTTCCTGTTTAAAGTGTCCATTCCCCCTTCACTCTGCCTGCTGTGTGTGAGAATAGAAACTGAGACAGAGGATGAGGAAGTGAGTGTCAGGGTATACTACTCACAGCAGGCAATCTGTACCATGCCTGAGCATGTTTCACCCCTAAAGTCCAGTTTATTTCGTAAATGTGAATTCAGTCCATTCTTTTCCCTGCAGGTGCTGACAGTGTGTCCACAGTGAGCTGGGTGTCCGTACCGAGTGCAGGATCTGTCACCATCCCATGTTTCTATGAGGACAGATATAAAACACATGTGAAATACTGGTGTAGAGGGTATAATGTGAGTTCATATACTCCCATAGTACACAGTGACTCTCCACAGGAGGGTAAAGTGTCAATCAGAGATGATCCTGACCAGAGAATCTTCACTGTGACCATCAACAATCTGACAGCTTGGGACTCTGGTTTCTATTCATGTGGTGTGAAGATCTTTGGAGGTGTAGTTGTTGGCGATTGGGTTTATCTGTCAGTCACCGATGGTAAGATATCTGCAAGCATGTGATTACTGTCTTCAGCTATATATCTCTAATACAAAATAAATACAAATATTTTTTGTATGAGCTGCAATAACGTCTTATTTTAAACAAGGAAGGAATTTTTGAGATACACCGTATGTAACATGTCATTCATTCAGAAAAAATATTTCGATACTCCATAGCTTTACCTAAACAGAATGGTCTCTAAATTTTTCCTGTAATAAGATGTGAAAAGTAAGAGTATCATTTAATTGAGCTACTTCAAGTGATTAAACAGGACATGTAATATGTTAAATGTCCATTTGTTGGGCAAACATTAATAGACATACACTGTCAGGACTTAGTTATAAATTTTTTATTGTTTTTTTTAAATATCACGGTGTTTGTTCCTAATTTGTGTGTTCAGGTTCCCCAGGGCTGTCAGTGGACAAACAGGAGGTGACAGGTGTGGAAGGAGACAGTGTCAGTGTTCAGTGTTACTATGGAAACAATAAAAGTCAAGTGAGGTGGTGTAAGATTGGGGGCTCCTGTGTATCAGAGAGATCTGTGAGTTTGGATGGGAGGCCTATCCTGATCAGGGATGACAGAGCAAATAAAGTCTTCAGTGTGACAATGAGGGGACTGGAGAGGAAGGACACTGGTTGGTACTGGTGTGAAGCTGGATACCATCAGATCCCAGTTCATATTATTGCAAGTCAGACAGCCACAGCCAGCATTGAACGTAAGTAATTACCTAACATTTGTCTGTCTTACAGTAATTTCCTGGTCAATACATTGCATATAATCTAATACTGCTGTTAGTATGTAATTCATTCCTGCCCAGATCCCAGACACAAAGTGGAGGCAGAATTCCACGCTATCAGGTCCTGCTCTGTACCAAATACATGAGTGTCTGATCTGTTTGTTACACCTGGAGCTGTACTGAGCCCTCAGGAATCAGCAGCTTCTAAGTCAGGATGTGTCTGTATAATGAGACAGGATGTTGCCACAGACAGACATTCATTTCCATATTACAGTCATTTGTTATGTATATAAATCCAAATACAAAATTGTTACAAACTGTGTGCAGACTGGCTGATGTGTCTGTAGATGGTTTCAAATTGCAGGAGAGGCCAGTGTTAGTTATACTCTGTAAACTGATCCACTGCTGCAATAAGTACATTATGATATTAAAATAATATCACCAATTTGCTGCTGGTTCCCTGGGATATGAACACTTTGACCATAACACTAATTTATTATTCTGTATTCAACCAGCTGCTCTACGGAATAGTTTCTGTTATTCTTATATCAGTTTTAAAATGACCTTTTCTTAAGAGTCTTCAGTCACTTAGAGAACAGGGTTTTTTATTTGTAAATTAACAATCCTTTTTCTTGTTTCCAATGCTGATGTTTTCTGGCACATTAAGATGGATGGAATGAAAAACTGAGGTAAGCCTTCAGCTGCATTTACAGTAGTGTGGGGGTCCAGCTAGCAGCATTTACTTGGTCACACTGTAATGGGAAACTACCATTATATTTATGAGAATTAGAATATTGCTTTTATTTTGTTTCTTTATTATAATATACTTGAGATGGCATCCCATCCAGGGTGAGCTCCTGCCTTGTGCCCTGTGCTGCTGGGGATAGACTGCAGGCCTGTTTGGAAGATAGATGGATGAATGGATTTTACAAAACAGTATAACATGTTGTGTGAAAATCCTGAGCTATTTTTATGCTCTTTGTTAATGTCTCCTGTTCCTCACATGTATCCTGTGTAATATTGCAGATGTGGCTGTACTGTGTTACTATAAAGCAAGGCTGCCCAACTGCAGTCCTGGAGGGCTGGAGCCCTGTGTAGCTTAGTTCTTTCCCTGTTCCACCATGATTCAGCTCAACAGCTGTGTGGTAATTAGCAAAAGGAGTTTAATTAGATGTGGTAAACGAGGGGAAACCCAAAAATGTGCAGGGCTCTGGCCCTCCAGGACTGGAGTTGGGCACCCCTGCTATAAAGCATGTAAGACTTTACTGTTCAAATCCATCCTCTTATTCAGCTCTTTCTTCCAGCTTGTCTCTGTATGTAGGACTGGGCTTATTGGTGCTGCTATTGATCATCATCATCACATGGAAAGTGTGGGACAGACACAGTGAGTATCTGCTGATGCAGACGATGTATAAGTGACCTGACTGTCTGAGCAGTGATGCATGTCCCTCTGCACTCCTGTAAGCAGCAGCTACAACTTAATGCTTTTATCCATTTCCGAAGCTGGACAGAGACACAGACAGTAGCATTCAGACACACAGGTTATACAGTAACATTAAAACACAAAACATGGTCACGGCCCCTTTGAGAACACAGACTCAAAACAGAACTTAAAACCGCAATGCAGCAAACAGGAAATCCAGGCCTGACCGCAGTACTGATTTGGGAAGGGGGTGCGTTACGTAATGGGATTTATGGGGGAGGACAGTGCTGTAACGAACAGGCGTTACAAACAACGAGAGAGACGCTGTGATATGGTTCAAGCAGCGTTTGTCCAGATAGCATGCGGATGTGGGCCACTTCTGGCAAATGTGTAGCACTGTTGGTCCAGTTCTGGCACCGGCGAACAGATGTATGCCAATGTGACCCACTTGTGGTTAGACAAATGTGGCCCAAATGTCACAAAACAAATATGGGCCACATTTTAAATACTTTTAGAAAAAATCGTTATATGGCTTGCGGCTCTGGCCCCCTTCTGGCAAAGGATCACTGTAAAAAAAAAAATCCGTCAAAAAACAGAAAATTACTGGCACATTGTCTGTTAACAGACTTGTCCTTCAAGTCTCAAGGAATATATTGCAAATTCACAGTCTTCCACAGTTTGTTGTTTCAAGGAATATTTCTTAAATAATAGTTTATTTTCATTTTTAATTTTTCATTCTGTCAATGTAGATTTGTTTGTTTAATAAATGGTGTTGTTCACAAAACTACAGAAAGTATTTTGAGAATATAGTAATTCAGTACATTCATCATTTTCATGGCTCAAGGGTCGTTTGTTAAACTGCACAACCTAATTTAACAGGCCTGAAAAAAGGTGAGAGCTCCTCTAGTGGCTATGGGAGTGCATTTCCATATAGCAGATATTATGTGTGGCAGTCTCATTGCTTTTAGATCACAAGTTGGGATAGAAGAACAAATCAAATCAATTTGCTCATTTAATATTTAATTTTTTTATTAGGCTTGATTTTTGGAAACCAATATTTAGAAACCCACCACAACTGAAAATGGAATGCTACAGATGTTAGTCTCTCCTCTGTATTGTTAGATCTGTGGGCCCCCCAGTGTGATAGCTCTGAGATCAGAGGACTGTGTCAGTAATCAGGCTGTTGCTGGTGTAAGCCATGTGAATGCCAGGAGTAATCCTACTCTGTTTTGTGTGTGATGTCAATCTTCATCCAGCCTTATATAATTTTTGTAGAGAATCTTATACTGAGTTGGGTAATTCAGGTCCAGAGAGTAAAAGATCAGACTGGGATTTTTTTTTCAAACAGAGTACTCAACTGCTTGGTTTTACTCTCTTGACCCAAATGACCGAACTCTGGCCATACAATCATTAGACTGAATAATATTTTCAGATATATGGCAATTAAGAGGGAATGACCCTGTGTTTGTTACACCGGAAATTAACCGGATCATTTAAGAGCAGAGACACTGATGTGAGCAGAATCATCTTACAGTTCTTTTTTTTCCTCATTTCTTTCCTTGTAGAGAAACAAATGACCAGGAACAAACATCCAGGAAGCACAGAATTGACTGTAAGGTGTTTAATATGGGAAGAAACTTCTGAAGAAAATTCTGTAGGGTTTTGTCTTTTACAGGAAAACAAAAACAAGCCAAACTCAGTGAGTAATTCATTTGTATTTAGAAGGATGATGTAAAATTTGACTTGAGGAGCTTTTGAAAGCTGATAAGCAACTTTTTTTCTAGTTTAATCCAGGTGATGAATATGCAGCTGTAGACAGAACTGGCATCATCAGAAGAGCCCCCCCAGATCAGGTAAACACAGGAATAAAATATATACGGTGATACTTCTGAGAGAAGCCTGTGTATTAAAATGTATAAATGTAATACTATCAGTATGTAAGGTGACGGTATTCAATGTAGTAAATTTTCATAGTCTATTTGTTATATTGCGGTTAAAAGGTTTTCTACATGGAAATAAACATTAAATGATACATCATATTATCACCAAACTCACCAACAATGATGCTCCATTGCTGTCAGTTAAATAATGGACAGGTGGTTCTGTACAGATACATGGTCATAATGTGATCCTCTCTCAGGCCTCTGTGGAGCCTGGTACTGATGTCATCTACAGTTCCATTGTCCTGTCAGACCCAGAGGTAAGATGGTTTCATGTAAATCAGTGTTTGGTTCAGGCATAGGACCAGTATCACAATGAGAGTGACACATATATCAATAATGTGCTGACTGGGCAGGAACATCTACACCTCTGCTGATCTCTCAGATCCATGTATGTCAGAATTAGCTGTATTGTACCAAGAAGTACCAAGATACCACTTATATTTCACAGTGATTTGGATGGGAGGTTTGGGAGTTTATGGATTTGTGGTTTCTGTACAAAGTTTGGTCTTGTACCTCCACTGTAAACAGCTAAATGCTCTCAGCAGGTGTCCTCTAGATGTTCTTCACACCGTCTTGATGTAACCCAAGCCAGCGATGTGGTCTACAGCTCAGTCGCCCTCAAGTACTGAGAGGAAAGTCTGGACAATCTGCTCTAACATGAGCTGTAATACATTTAGTCTCTGTGCTACTTCATGTGTTTCCTTTGACACAATTCCAACATCATACATGCAGCTAATTTTGACTTCAAATTATAAATCAGATGAAAGTGAACTAAAGAGGTTTCCCAGATTAGTTTATCAGTCTGCATGGTTAATTTATTGTTCCTGTAGCAGTAACATTAACACGTTAACACACCAAAATCCCTGAAATGCTAAAGAAGGTGTTAATGCTTCAGAAGCTGAACTGACAAATCAAGTAGCCGACGCTAATGCTAATCTGTTCCTTGTCCAGTAGGGGGCAGCAACACAGAGATGCTCCTCTACATGTGGGGAGCTGCTGCTCAGGATGAGAGCTGTGAGGGACACGCAGATACTGCAGTGATGGGGAGGGATCATCACCAGAAAGGAGGATCTTACAGTGACATGAGCTGTATTTAAATGGCATGCAGCATTGTCACATTACAGTGTGACAGTAAGAATCAGCCAGTGAGAAACACATTCATGGCTGTTGTGCATCTGAACCGTGACCAAGGTGCTATTTGTCTCATTTGCATGTTAATTTGGACAAAAGAATCTGCTATATAAGATAAATGTAACTGTGAGGTATACTGGTGGTCTGAACTGTTGCTTTCTCATTTATATTATTGGAAAAATATATATCAGCAATTATAGTTGATTTGTATGTATGACACATTTGAAATGAAGTGTCTGTTACCACAATATATAGTATTTCGAGAGTATTTGCAAATGTCTGTTTTTCTCCTGTGTTTATACAGTATGTACCGGTGGGGGTTTAGTGAGCTCTAAGGGCTTTGGCTTTAATTTTATGCTCTTCTTACGCACATCACTGCCCCCCTACTGGAGCAGCTTCACTGTTTTCCTGCCTCTCTGCTCTCCTGTGACTGTGGAATTAAAACCCATGTTGCTGTTATATTATGTTTCTGCATAAAAGTCTTACTTGCACAGTATTTTTTTCCCCCACAGAATGTTAGGCTTTTATTTACTGATAAATGGAGTATTACTGAAAATGCAGAACACAGACTGTATGACTTGTCATACGTAATGTTAATAACAATGCTTTTCATTACTCCTTCATGCTGCAGTGGTGTCTCAGTGTGTAACACGGACGCCTCATACTTTCAGGGGTTTGGGTTTGAATCTTGCCCCTGACTCTCAGTGTGGTGTTTGTGTCCCTGATCTGGGCCCTGTGCTTCCCGGGATGTGCCCCAGGCTGACTGTGACCCCGTCCTGAGTGAAAGATAGATGGATGATTTTAAAACCCATAACAGTGAGGTTAGGGAGAGTCAGGAAGTGAGTGTCAGTCTCCACAGATCTGAGGTCAGTGAGACACAACCTAAGGCTCCTCTTCATCTACCTATTCACTAATGGGCCTCCAGGTGAGGATCACATACTCTGGGACTGGCTCTCACTCTCTCTCACTCCACATTTCAGCGTAGTTAAGATGAAGAGCCAGGTAACTGACACAATTCAGTAAATTTTGGGTAATACATAAAACTTCCTACATCTGTATATTTATATTCTAATTGATCCTTGACATCCACCAACCTGACCAGTATTAGCGGCTGTAAGATGGATGTATGATCGATGTTGTCAAATCATATTCTCTTAGTATTGCATAATCAGATAAGCATTTATGCAGAACGATGGATGACGTGTGTCGATTTTGTCACGTCATGTGTGTAGCGTCCTTAGGTTACTTGTGGATGACTGACCGATTTTAGAATTGACTGCAATCTTCTTTTTGTCCACTATGCAGCAACGTTATATGGGAAAGATAAAGATCAGTAACAATTCCTTTATTGTCATTGCAACAGAGTACAATGAAATTGAGAAGCAGTCCTTCCGATACCTTCATTAGACATAAAAACAGAAAAATAAAAAACGAGTAAAGCTTCAAATTAATTTTAAGTGCTACAAAGAATATATTATGCAGATATAAAATGTGCAAGTATAATTGTGTGGTCATGTATATAAATAGAATGTATATTGTCGTAATCTAAAAGGCAGCTGAGATATTACACTCCGGGATATTGCACAATAGGGCCTGGGATGCTGTTTATTTATCTCTGCATTTATTTATTGTTTATTGGACATGGACAGTGTACATTACAGTTTTTCTCCGTTGGTTTGGCTCATTTCTTGAAACAGAAATGACATTCTTAAAACTATAAGATCGTTTGGCCAAACAGTCTCACAGTTCTGCACAACAATACAGCTCACTAGCAAACGGACATATTGTTCCCAAAACTGTTCACACATGATTCAAAATAGATTCCTTTCCCATATAAAAAGTCAGTACCATCAAAATTGCAAAGATCTTTCTCAATTGCTTTGGCTCATTTGCATTCACTTAGTGCTTTTTGCAAAAATAACCTGGATGGTCCAGCACAACACCATGGATCACCTGCAAAAACTCATATCTCTCCCAAAACAGTTTACCCATG
>JAODKE010000088.1:23112255-23131036 GCA_026779605.1 Mormyrus hasselquistii
GACCAGATTTAAATGGGCAATCTAAAAAGGGAAATACTGTTCTGCAAAGCAAGCACAGTTTGTGGAAACACGACCCTGCTGGTGTATCTTTTGATACATACATTTTCATGGTAACCACTGACCAGATTTGAAATCAGGATTGATTTTCCATTAGTTTGACATCAAACATGCCATACCAGCCTGGAGGTTCACACCTCATACCATTTATATTAATTAATTAACTATTTCTTACATTGTGTATGTTACTGATCCACATCAGTATACGGTATAGGTGTTTTGGGTTGCACCTCAACAGATGTTGCCACTCAACAGATGTTGCCAACTGGATAATTTTTGGATTTTTTTTAAAACAGTATTTTATTCAATTTCAGTTGTACGATTAAGAAGAGGACACGTTTTGCACAGTTTAGAAAGATAAATAAAGGAATATATTTGAATAAATTTGTCTGCAGCTCATTCTGCTAAAAAATTGTGAGAAAATTGACATAAACTCATCATCATAAACTCAGAATCATCGTCTCGAATCCTGAGTTGAGTGTATCATTACATCCCTATGACTCATTCATGATTTGTACTTCAATATTAACCACGTTACTAAGTATTTGTGCCTCATCAAGTAAAGTGCTACCAACTTTTATTGCTATGTAATGAATGAATCAATGTAATCATCTTTTGTCAATATGTAACTTTTTTGAGTAAAGATCATTTTTAAAAGCAAGTTTCCTTCCTAACAGTATATTTCTTCTTTTTCTTCTTTGTCTATTCAGCAGTTTCTCTCTGAGGAGGGCACCCCGCATTGTCATCTGTCCAACAGCGACCTCATTTCTCTACTTCTGCAGCAGGAAGCAGAGCTGAAGAAGCAAACAGCTGAGCTTGAAAGGCAAGGGGCCTTGCTTAAGTGTCGAGAGTTAGAGCTGAAGAAGATGAAGCTTGCGGTGCGGGACCTGGAGGACTACATTGACAAGCTGCTGGTGCGCATTATGGAGCAGACACCGACATTGTTGCAAGTGCGCTCTAAGTTCAAATGATTCATGGGTTAATGGGTCTAGGTTTTATAACTATACTTCACCCTCAAATTACATCAACCTTCTAATATAGAGATAGTACTAAATAAATCCAGATCTAAATATCCAGAATGTACCTGGCTTTCTGCTTTGAAATGAATATTTACCAAAGGTTTGTCTTTGTGAAGGAAATAATGGAAAACTGTGCAGTTTCAAATCTAATTCCTTTAGAGAGCATAGACTAGTTCACCTAAAAGCTATGAACTATTTGTATTTGAAAATGCTGCTCAGAGTGCACCTACTCCTGTCATGCTATAAGCCAAAATGATCATGTAATAGTGAACAGAGGCTTCAAAGTGTTGTTAGACACCTGGGGCCTCATTTACCAAACTCTGTGGAAATTTCAGTGTGGAAAAAATGTGCACCAATGAAAAGGAATAAAATGTGTAGCACAAAAAATCAGGTTTATGAAACTTGGTGTACACACATTTTCCCTCAGAAATGTCA
Organism: Mormyrus hasselquistii; assembly: GCA_026779605.1. Lineage (NCBI taxonomy): Eukaryota > Metazoa > Chordata > Actinopteri > Osteoglossiformes > Mormyridae > Mormyrus > Mormyrus hasselquistii. The sequence goes on from JAODKE010000088.1 coordinate 23,113,767, forward strand.
GGACTGTCTTATAAATGTGTATATGTGCACAAACCTCATTCATTTGCCACCTACAGATATCCATAAATGGTCAATGCAAACAAACTTCACACTCATATAATATGCAAATCAAACCTTTGTGGTTGCAAAGTCTAATGATCGCATCTGTAAATAACAAACCACAAACAAAGGAATTTTGAGCAGTGTGAAGTTGAGGCACAACAGAATGTTATACTTGATGCCCTAAGCATGTTGATAAAAACAAAAAACAAGTATAGATGCATATTTTTTAATTATCACACAGGTATATATTATTCTGCACTTTTGCACTTTTTTGCACTTTTGGATTAGATGCCAAATGGCATTTCTTTCTTTGATCACTTGTACTTTATGCAATGATAATAAGCTTGTGCTGTATGGCAACACATTTTTGCAGCAGTAAATTCCATCAGCTCAACAAAACACACTATTCACAAAATAAATATATATAAATAAGTGGTAGGACCTGAAGATAGAGAGAAGGAAATGTCTTGCTGTGCAGAGGGCCAGTGAGACTGTATTTGTCAAGGGCAAACCCACATCTACTAATGTGGTATGTGAAACTCAAAATGACTAGGTCATTATGTTAATGTCATGACGGCATTACACTTGGCTTTCACAATAATAGAAGGAAATGGAATTGATTTACAAAAGTAGTTTGTCTATTGTGTCTATACTGTTGTGCCTTTGATAAACTTTGGTTTGATATGAGGTCAACTTATCGCAATCGATTGCCCAGATTACATTAAGAAAATTGGGCATTGCTGCAAATGGAGGTTTTATAGTTTCCTGTCCACCTGCAGCACAGAGAACAATACATTTTATGCAAAACGGTAAAGTTCAGACATTTTATGCATTCAATAGTGCAAATAAGTAAAAATAATTTGTAAAACTTGTTCCCTTACAATCTTTCTGTTAATATAGCCAGTAACAAGAACTTTTTCACTCTGTATCACATTCTTGTGACAATAGACTTTTTTGCACACGTTGCTACATACATATATAGTCTTTAGCCTGCACAAAAATTCCAGCAGAATTAAATAAATGGAATAAATAATGAATAATAATAATTAAAATACATCCAAGTTCACACTTTTAGATTTAATTGTGTTTCATATGAAAGCGCAAGTTGGTGGTGTGACTTATTGGCATGAACGCTGTCATTTTCTTGGTTCACCTTAAATTCCTTGCTTTACAATGGGTGTTTTCTCAATATGTCCAAAATCTTGCTTAAACCACCTAGTGAGTTTCCATAAACATGCACATTTTTTGAAAAAATGTGTACTCAAGTTTCGAGCATCTTATTGTGTGTACTTACCTTTGATAAATGAGGCCCCTGGTGTTTATGAACGTGCATAGTATTTAAGACAGATTGAATGTCGATATGCTCAGCATTTTTTTCCGTCTTCCTTGCACATTGGTTCCCCACAGAGACCCTGAACGCGTCTGACTAGGTTTGCAGGCTAGTTACCCCAGAGTACTGCATCTGCAGCTGCACTATTGCCTTATGCAGGATTGTGTAACATCTACACAGGTTACACTGATTATAGCGACACAGCTTAGAATGTCATAAATTATTCACAGTATATCCATTCTTCTGCATTACCTAACAGATATGCTTTTATTAAAGGTCACATACTCATTATAGTGCATTCATATGTCCAGTCAAAGAACTCATGTTTACATTATTAATGTCATGCAAAAATGCCCATTTAATGTATTCCAGGTTCACTGTTCACCTTGTACATCCAATACACCTTTTGTTTTGTGTAAAGATGTTCTTAATGACAGTATTGATTACTAACAGTGGGCATTTCAGAGACACCACTTTAATTGCTAACTGGTCCTAGTCTTTGGACTGCCAGAGAAATCCCACATCACGCAGGGAGAACATCTCCATGCAAGCAAAGGAAAGGTGCGATTCAGTCCCCCTACCATGGAGTCTAAGGCATGAGTAGTATCCACTGAGCCACTGTGCAAACCCCATTCTATTGATTAATGAAAGCCATATTATGATGAATTAAGAAAAAATTTATATTTTGGTTCTTATAGAATTCCATGTGATACAATTCTTGGATAATAATAATAATTCTACAAATCTTTCAGCTCCTTGTCAAAGTCCCCTAGTTGTTTTTTTTTTTTGCATTCTATAGTGTATTAAGGAATTTGATCCTTGAATTGTTCTTAATTAAAAGATATGTAACGGTACAGCAAATGGTGTTGTGAGTGTACTTATTTTCTTTTCATCATGTGTGTGTCAAGGACTCGGGTGAGTTTGGAGCAGGGACATGGCATGACACCGGAACAAAAAGGTGGATGACCCACTGACAGCTCCAAGAACAAAACTGAAACACTACAAACAACACAATTAAAAGGACCACGAGGGGTCAAAAACTAAAGTGGTTAAACAAAGACTACATAACAAAAACAGAATACCCATCGAACATCTTAAACAACAGAACCTTCAAACATCAAACAATGAACCACCTGGAAACAAGACAGAAGCAGGGACTAAAGTACTGAGGGGTTACAAGACAAACACAGGACAGGTGAGGCTAATTAACAAAGGAAAACGAGGCACAGATGAAAATAATAAACTCAAAGGAACTAAAACAGGGAGACTAAGAACTAACCAAGGAAACAGGGAAACGGAAACTAACATTGGGGAATTACAGACAGGTAAAAAACACAAGCAAGGGCACAAGGAACAAAACTAAAACCAGACACAAGAACTAGAAAAACTCAAATGAAACACTAGGGAGCAAAATACAAAAGAGGAGGTAGGATTCAAACACAGGACAAGGATCACAAGCAACCACATGCGCAACTCGTTGAGCCCTGTGGTCAAACAAATAATAGGAGAACAAAGACTAACATGAAGAACGGGATGACCAGCAACACCTGCTGGCCAAACAGGGAAGGGACACAGAGTGAGACAACACGGACTGACCCTGACAGTGTGTTACATACACTTATGTCCTGCCCATCATGTCTGCCTGACCCTTCTATATCCACCCTGATGTGACCCTAATGAGCCACACCTGTTGCTCATTGATTGTCGTATATGTGTGCCTCTGTATCTTGTCAGCCCCAGTCCAGTCATTGATGTTGTCCCTCCTGTTGTCTATGTCTGTCTCTGTTCAAGTCTTCCCTGTTCTCCCGTTTGGATCTCTCGTGGTCCTGCTTTGTTTTCCCCATAATAGTTTGTGACTTGGTTTAAGAAAACCCCTTTTCCATTTACCATACCCTGGCCCTCGAGTTGATCTTTTCCGTGTCATGACACTGAAATACTTCCAACCACTTATCCTGTTTAGGGATCTGGGGGGATGGCTGGAGTCTAACCCAGGCAGTACAAGACACAAACTTCCAAGGACACAGTCCCAGTCCATTTCAGAACACAAAGAATCATATACAAGAATATGGAGTACATATGTAATCTCCACATAGACAGAACAGGGGTGGGATTAAAAGTTGCAGCCCCTGAGGTGTAAGGCGATGGTGAGAGATGGAGTCACCATGGGAGTACCATTGTTTGGGAATGCTTTGCTCCATCAGGACCTACCTCATTTAGGAATACAGAGGAAGGTGCATATCCCCAGAATTCTTGCTATGTCTTGTCAAAAGACTATAATTCAGAAGAAGCTTCTGCATCTACACCACAATTTTTGAAAAAGCAACCCTGCTGAGAAACCTAGCTTTGGCCATTCATGAGATTGCTCTTTCAGTCATTATCTATCTTCATGTCTTCTGTCATAGGCCCCATAGTGCCACAGACTGAGTTTGACATCACCAAAAACATTCGCTTAGTCCCAGGTTTTTTGCAAAACACAAATTTGACTCTTATTTTGAAGCATATTAGCACATTGTAACATTCCTGTAATAACCTAAGGAATTTTGGCTTCTGCTGCTTCAATGTAAGTTTGTGAGTTGCTGCCTGAAGCTCATAGGCAGCCCTTCGAAACCATAGTAAAGTGACAAATTAAACTTTTAAGTTGCTCTTTAACCTCTTTTAGACATGCACTGCCACCTTCAACTTTTCCAGACTTTGCCTAGAGGGGCTATATTGTATGTGTGAACAGAAATATCCAAATCAAATGTACCAGACATTAAACTTTACCCTGCAAGGTCTCTAAAACAGAGTCCTTGTAATTTCTTATTAACCCCCATGTATGAATGGAGCAGGAAATTGACTGGAGAATTCACCGCAAGCCAGTGGGCACATTTCTATTATGTGACTGGCATGAAACTGGAAGAAAACAAACATCTGATGGCAAAGAAGAAGGGTCATTTCCATAAAGAAGATGCCAATGGCATGCTGCCCGTAACTTGTTATAACTTGAATCCGTTTGTGAGCTTGTCTTTGAATTTAAGTACTGCTTGCCTGACCATATTCGGTTGTATCTCAACTAGAGAATGTGAGTATGTTATCACAGGCTGCATTATTCTAATCCTGGGAAATGATCTGGATGGTGTTAAAGTGTCACCTTCACCAGAGGAGGTCCCTACACTAATTGGCCTGGCCTAGAATGAGGAGTTGGTTCAGGAATTTCTCAGAGTTTTCCTGAGTGGTATGAAGACTTTTGCTCAATTTCACAAATGTGAGGATATACAGTAGATTTCTCTGACAGGTTTCTGCCCTGTTAGAACAGGACACAAGTATAGGCAACATGCCAGTCATGGATTCTGCTATCGAAGATACCTAATGAACTGATGGAAAGAGATAAGGTGCTGAAGTTGCCCATCACTAATAAGCAGTTGATAGAAGCTATGTGGGATGATGCGCTAGGACTATATCGATCTGTGCAAGGGAGGTTGATTTCTTAATATAGATTGGCTTGCTTATGAGCAAATAGAATCCATCTGCTTAGATTAAGGCAGGAATGCAGTTTTTCAAAAACTGATTCCAAAAAAGTACAGTATATCCTACAGTTACCACATCACCATTAGGATACCTAAGCATTATAAAGACATATAATTGTATTTTGCATATTTTTAGCCACGATTGAGAGAGCTCAGCCAGAAAGCCAAACTTTCCATTTGCCAGATCTATGTTCCTACCCTCACCTATAGTCATGAGCTCTGGGTAGTGACCGAAAGAATGAGATCGTGGATACAAGTGGCAGAAATGAGTTTCTTCCACAGGGTGGCTGGGCTCCTGATTAGAGATAGGGTGAGAAGCTCGGACATCCAGGAGGGGCTCGAAGTAGAACTGTTGCTCTTGTGCATTGAAAGGACTCGTCACTCATTCGAAAAAAATTTTTCAGATGCCTACATAGTTAGACAAGATCTACAGATCTGAATCACCCTTTTTAGAAAATTCTAAATACATTCTCATTCATCAAAACAATGGTTTGAGTATGTGAGAAGCTGGCCAGGAAGTCCAGCTCAGTCTGAGCTGCAATACTGGTGCTGTAATCATTAGGACATTTGCAATAGAAACAGCTAAGACTTATGATAATTTTCAGAATCTTGGCTTGTGTACTGTATGTAGATACACAGTAAACAAATTTCACTTTCACTTCACAGAAGATCACGAAATGGTGTTAAAACGAGGCTCTATACTCAAGCACAAGAGGAAGAAATCATAAAAATTGTTCTGGCAAAGAATGCCATCAGACTCTGGCAAAAACAAATACACTTCAAAGGGGGCAATGACATTCGCCAACATGCAGAATGTTTCCATATCCACTATTGACCAATTTAAAAAAAAAGTGGGATGAGAATGAAATATATAGAGTACCATTTGAGAGGATGCAAGCATGCGTATGTACGAGTAAGTATTACATTTAATGTGTAGTTTCAACTTGTTGTATTATGCTCTGTTCCAGAGTGATGTGTTTCCAGAGAATCCTGGAACTTAATGCTAATGCTGAACCAGTACAATATATTTATGTTGATGAGGTTGGATTCAATCTAACAAAAAGGTGTCACAGAGGTAGAAACCTACTGTAATTGGGATAACAGCCACAGTGGCCAAAAAGGCAGAAACATAACCATGTTATGGAGTGGTCCATGAGGATATGACACTTGGCCCATATAGCTTTACACGCCCTTTAGTATTTCTCATTAGACTAGATGTGCTATTCCCACCTCCAAAGACAGCATAGCCCACCTGACCAGAGTTCCTGTTTTGTCATGGGATAATGTGAGTTTACACGCTTCCGCAGTCATCCGAGAATGGTGCAGCTTACATGCACACATAGAAATGATCTTTCTTCCACCATATACATATTTCTGTGATAATACAGCTCCTGAAGCTTGTCAAAGATGGATCTGCCAGCATCACAACCTCCACTGTCTGTCCAGGAAAAACATCCAGTGTGATGTAGATGAAAACATGTTGCCAAACCCCATGACTGCCAGGAAAACACCTATTTCAGGCTGCAGTGTGTACTGGTCCACTTTTTCTGCAGGTTTTTATTTCAAAAGAATACCTATATATGTCACTTCATTTGACTTAGTGAGAGCAATTTATTTTTTTTTTCCAGTAAACAATTCTTTTATGGGGTACCATGGTGGTGCAATGCTTAGCACTGTTGCCTCACACCTCCGGGACCAGGCTTTGAGTCTCCAGCCGGGTCCCATGTGTGTGGAGTTTGCATGTTCTCTCTGTATCATTGTGGGGTTTACTCCAGGTACTCCGGTCCCCCCCACAATCCAAAAATATGCTGTGAGTCTGCCCTGCAATGAGTTGGTGCCCCATCCTGGGTTGTTTCCTGCTTACACCCATAGGATCCAGTCCGCCCATGACTCTGAACAGGATAAGCAATTTCAGAAAATAGATGGAAGATTAATTCATGGTTATTCTTTGCAAAATCTGTACAAATGGCATGTCTTTGTTGCAGCTCTCATTTTTTGAAACACATTTCTATTTTATGCAAAAGTTCTCTTTTTGGTGCAGTGTATTTACAGTTTTTTTTCCTGAATGCTTAGAGTTTTTCCTAACAGGATACACACATTTCCCAGAATACTGCACAATGTCCCCAAAACTATATACACAAACTCCAATATTGTCATGGCGCTGACCAGGGAAGCAGAAGCCGTGAGACGTAGGATCGGGGAAATGTGGATTTTAATGACAGTAAAACGACACAAACAAGTCGTAAGGCAGGTTGACAATACAATGACCGGACTGGGGAAACAAACGGAAATGCGGACTAAATACAATGGACTAATGACAACAATCAGGAACAGCTGGTAAACATGGGGATTCCACATGAGGTTAATGAGGGGGCGTGGCACATGGAAGGAGCGGACGATCGGGGCAGGACAAATATCAAATACCACTTCCCAAAAATTGTAAACACACAGGAAGAAAAAAAACCTTCACACAGTCCTCACAACCATATCATGCAGGCAAGAATCACACACTCTTTACAAAACTGCAGGTAATAGTGAGCACTAGTTAGGCACTAAAACCTTTGTTTTGTTGCCAATATTTAGAAAGTAAACTACATCAAATGTCAAAAAAAATGGTTACAATTTATATAACAAAAATATTCCATATATGCACAATGATGAACATGAACAATTGAATTGTGACAGTAAATAATCTTCAGAGTACCCTACAGTACAAAACTCAAGAACACAAACAAATATGCATTATGCCTATGTGGTTTAGCATATAATGTAGACAGTGTAGTGGAAAACAGAGTAAAGGCAAACAGACACCTCTGCCATCTTCCTGCCTATCATGTGCATTAGGTCACATCTAAATCACAATGAATATCCTTCCTGGCTAAACAATGTGGCTAAACATCTACAGTGAAGGATCCATCCTTGACCAAACTCTGGGGTGAGATCATCACAGGCTGCTTGCATTGCCTCAGTTGCTCATATGGGTTACAAAACTACACCTTCCATCGTCAGCTGGAAGAAGAAACCTCAATTAAATTAAGAATGAAGAAAAGCAACAGTATCCCATATGACAACATGAGTAGTGTTACCTGGAGTCCTGTGCTATCTTTGTAGGGGAAGGAACAAAACATCATATAGTCTGTTGAGGAATTCCACAAGGCGGGGAAACAGTATTTCACTCTCATGTATTAACATAAGAAATTGGGTTCTTGGTGCCTACAGTCAATCACAGTGTGCATCTGATTGGGAAAAACTATAAACACTAACAGTGATTCTTGAAGCACTATCTCTGAAACCATTAACATGTGTTTCCAATTCATTTACCAAATCTGCTAAAATGAAGTCACATTCTCTGTTTTATATATTCAGTTTATAGTTTTATAAAACACTTTTTGCAAAACTCACTGCTTTACACTCAGTTAATTTTACAAGGCACTTCTAGCAAGACTATGAACACTGGTCTATGTACAGAGTATTTTGCGAACTTACACATGGAATTCACATAGCTATCGTGGATTCACATACTATCACACCTTGAGCACTATAAACAGGCCACAGGTAAATGTTTGGTTTGGACAATAATGGAGGCCAAGAAGAGGGGGTGAGAACTAGAGGAGGACATTCTGTCACGATCGTGTGACGGGCAAGCGAGCAGGGTGCAGGAAAGCAGGATCAGGGAGACGGAAATCCAAAGGATGGGGTTTATTTAGGACGGACAGGTAACACGGCACACAACATCAATGACGGACCTGGGAAAGGGATGAAGACGTGGACTGATATACACTGAACAAGCCAGATGTAACATCAAACAGCTGGGAAAAATTGGGAATTCACATGAGGTAATGAGTGGGCGTGGCAAACAGGAGGATTGTATGAGCAGGTCATGACAAAGGCAGAGGAGCTGAAGAAGAAAGAGGAGGAGTAGTAGAAGGAAGAGGTGAAGTAGAATGGGAGGAGGATGGGGAATAGGAAGGGGAGATAGAAAGACAATAATTAAAGAAATCAGAGCAGTTGTGGTTGATCAAGTTGTCAACCATGTGATGAGCATGAGGGAGGCTGGGTACTGGGTTCAAACAATCCGAGCTGCTGAACTGTTGCGGGAATCATCAGGATATTTCAAAAGAAGAGAACTGATAACTTTCTGTAAGTACTGTAGTCTTACTGGAACAGTAATACATACTATACTGTCATAATGAGAAGGATCATTACTAAATCCATTCAACTGTTTTTACAGAACTGCTAGAAAACCAGCATCTGGTGGAAGAGGTCTACAGTTCAACCCAGATCAGGAGACCCACATTGTACATATGGTCATTGCAAGAATCTGCATCAGACTCAGAGAACTGCAGGACCACATAAAGCAGATAACTCTGTATTTCAAAACGTCAACAGAGTGAGTTACTCTTCTCTGTCTCATCTTCTGAAATGGAATAGAATTAGGATGAAGCAACTGTTCAGAGGCCCTTTTGAAAGAAACTCAGACCATGTAAAACAGCTGAGATATGAATATGTGCAGGTAAGTTATACTGTCCTATCCTTGGTACTGAATCTGGGAGTGTATGGTGCTACATCATATTGACTGATCCCTGTCTGTACAGTACACACTGTGCTACATTGTTTTATTTTGTCCCATTCAAAGAGTCATGGAGCTAGAAGCAGATGCAGCACATCATGAGCTAATGTATGTGGATGAGGCAGGTTTCAGTCTCACAAAAACAAGGGTCCGTGGCAGGGATATCTACCGTGTTATTATCAACATCCCGGGACAATGTGGTGGCAACATAAGACAACTGTCAGTGATGACCACCAAGTTTAAGAAATCTGCAAACTGCTTTGGAAAATTATTTTATGGACCAGGCAGGCTGTACCCAATGACAATGATGAAAAAGTAAGATTCAGAACAAGAATTTTAAATGTACTGAAGCTATAAAGTGTTCTCATAAACTCCTAGGATGGATGGAAATAGTGCAGCAACATCACCACCTTTGCGATTTGGTTGAGGGTTATGCTTATAACTTTATTCAAAGAATATTCAGTGCCATGAAATTGTCAGATGTAGTTCTCTAAGCCATTCAGTTAAGTAATGCCATAGAAGCCAGAGATCTTACCTTAAAAGAATTGAAATATGAGCCTTGCATTACACACTTTTTGATAATGGATTGAGTTTAGTTTGTTAATTTATGACACTATGATGGAATAGACCTCCACGGGTCTACAGGGAACAGTCAGTCTCAATAATATGGACCTTTGATGATAACTAAGGGACTATATGGCAGTCAGTTTGGATTTGGCTCTGGTTAGTCAACTGGAACACTAATAAGTACTATACTGTCATAATGAGAATTGTCATTGCTAAATCCATTCAAATGTTTAATGGATGAAATGCAAGAAAACCAGCATCTGGTAGAAGAGGTCTACTGTTCACCCCAGATCAGGAGACTATGAATTGTGCTTTTGGACAGGAGATTCACACCAGTACACAAAGGGTAAATACCATCCCTCTTCAAAGTCCTAGGCTTACCCCACAACATCTATCAAATGCATGTATAACCCACACTAACTACTGGGCACTACTCTGACAGCCAAAAATGCAACAACAATAATCTGCCGTACATTTGGTTTCCACATCTAGGATGAATAGGGCCAGAGCACATTACTGACACAGACATCTTCGCAAGGTTGCATAACTCTGTGATCTCAGATCACCTCAACTGGACATTATTAGTACCAACATGGATAACAACCCATATTGTATTCACGTTTAACCTTAGCAAGCACTTTGCCGAGATGTTAGTCACTCTGGGACCAAGGATACAATTTATTATGGTCATTGATGTATTTAATCAGATTTCTTAACACTGAGTCATAATTTACCAGAGCACCTTCAACAGGTGTCTCAGTGGGTGTTTTGCTGAGTGGGGAGAACCTGCTGGAAATACGAATGGGTGAGTGCTGCCAGTGTGAGTTAGATGAGTTATGACTATGCCACCAGGTCACTACCCCCTCGCCAGGCTTCAAAGGCCCCGCTGCCAGAGTAGGCAGAGACTGACTAGCTACCGTGAGCAAAACAAAAATTGAATCTATACAGTAAAGCTCTCCTGGAGCTCCTGTAATGTCCAGATACATCCCTCTAAAACTACAAATCTTCAGTCTGTCTAGAAAATAACTGATATTTCTCACATATAAAATATATCACAAAATGCAAGATAACAACTAAACAAATTACACTCAGAATATGGGGCAGCCATGATGATTTACCCAGTTCTAGCAGGGAAAGGTCCAGGCTTGGGAGATAATAACCTTGAACGTTCAATGCACTTGCAGTTATTGTTCAATGACTATATAAATGATGCACGTTAAGCTGTTAAAATTGAATATCTTATGTAGCAGCGCTTGGATCACAAAGAAAGAGTCTCGACAGATGTTTAAGGTTTCTTTTATTTGAAGTTCATAGCAGCATTAACTTTAATCCATTTCATCCTGTACCTGATAGCACCGTTGTTATATATCTACTCAGCTCCGCACTGAGAGATATCTTCAGGCTTTTATCTGGTTTAATAACCACACACGTGCTCTGTCTCGAACTCCCACTCAGAACGCTTCACTTTATTTATCTTCTCCTTCCTCCCATAATACCTTTCGAACATACTGACATGAGGCATTTTAACCCTGGACATGACATCCCCCTTTTTCTTGGCATCAAACTCCCAGTTACAACAACAACAAAATGGAACGGGACCATATCAAGATCCATTAGACTAATCAGTGTCAGAGCTTAATTCATCTCAACAACATCCTTTGTGGGTTTCTCTAAACAACCAGCTTTGTAACACAACATTACCACATCGATAACCATAGATTCCTCACTAAAGCATAAAGAGACATTTCTGTCTTCTGCTGACTGTCACCTATGAATCAAATGTCTTCCATTTCAAAATAGATGAACTGTAAGATGCTTTCCATTTACTAGAAGTTGAATTCAATGGTTACTGTACCAAGCATAAACAGTTTGAACTTCTCTTTCCAAAATCATTAGCAACGTTAAAGTGTTGGCCTTGTCAAGCTCATGTCCCATATTCATATCACTCACAAACATAATTAGACAGTCTACTGGGTGTTCGCTTGACCCCTTGCGGCCTAATTGACCTTTCCGCCTGTCTGTGTGTGTCAGAGTCATTTTCTGACTGCGGAGTCTGCGCTACAGTCATATGTTCTCCTCCTGATTCCGAGGTTTCTGTGTCCTCAGCTCCCTCTGTTTCTCCCTTTTCATGGAGTGTCTCTGGCTTCAGTCCTTGTCCTTCATATTTCTTGACAAAGGTGGTGTTTCTCGCGTATTGTGCTCCTTTTGGGGACTCCACTATGACCTTGTTTCCTGTTTCGCTGATGATTTTGTGTGGTGTTTCGTCGAATGTCCATGAGATCTTGTCAGTCTTGTCTTGCTGCAAGAGTACAGTGTCACTGACACTGACTTCTGACTGTCGTGCCCCTCGGCGCATGTCTGCATACATTTTACTCTTTGCTTTTTGCTCTGTGTTATGATCACATCGTTCTTGATCAGCATGCAATTTATTGTCTCTATTTTGTTTTCTTTTCGCATTTTCATTTCTATGCTTCGTCCCCTTTACTCCTTGGGAAATTTGGCTGACTAACTCGTGCATAACATGGCCGACATCTGCTCCTCGATGCTTTCACAGCGTGTCTCTATGTCCAATGCACAGGCCAGCGTCAGTCCACGCCCCTCTTCTAAAAGCTTTCGGCGCACATATTCAGATGTCCCTTTACCCAAAATTGCATTCCTAATTTGATTGTCAGAGTCGTCACCGTAACCACAGTCTTTAACTGCCTGTCGCAGGCGTGTAGCAAACTGCTGCACAGTCTCTCCTGGCTGCTGGTGTAATTTTTGAAATGCGTGTCTCGCCAGCGCTGAAATGATTTGTGGCACAAACTATGCGTTCAAAGCGTTGACCACCTTTCGGTAGTCCGCTGGCTCACCCGTGCTCCTCGTCGCCAATGTTAAATATCTACTCAGATCCGCATTGAGAGATATCCTCAGACTTTTATCTGGTTTAATAACCACACACGTACTCTGTCTCGAACTCCCGCTCAGAACGGTTCACTTTTCTTTATTTATCTTTTCCTTCCTCCCATAATACCTTTCAAACATATTGACATGAGGCATGTTAACCCTGGACATGACAACTGTGAAAATTGTATCCGGACATGCAAACAATAAACATTTAACAATCTAGTTCCCACACATACAAACTTCTTATCATGTAAATAAATACTAAAACACAAACATTCATATACACAACCATGCATCTCATACATACACAAATACGAGTTACAAATCATAACTGAATAAACAAACATACTTTGCTGCGCTCACCAAGGAATGCAAAATGTATGATGCGATAATCCTTTCTTCTGTCATTAAAACAGGTGACAAAGTTTCCTTTTAGTTATGTAAGTGAAGTATAAACTTTGGAGATAAAACTCATGTGGTGGGCCCAAACAAAGCAGCTTCCCATCATTTACACCTGCAGGCTACCTTTAAAAAGAAATTAACACACAAACCATATTAAAGCACATAAAAAACAAACAATATTTGTGAATAAGTTAGAGGATTAAATAATAAATTAAACATATTTATATGTTGTTTTACCAAAACAAAATGATAAAAACAAGGGCAATTGTGGTCCTTCACATCTTACAAAATTTTACAAGAGCTAAATAGAACATTTACTTAGCTGCTATGTGCCGCCTGTGTATCCTGTCTGGCAAGACTGCTGGGAAATAGCTCCTGCTATGATGAATGCATTCAATAAACCAGTCACCCAGTTTAACTCCAACTGACCATATGTCTTCCATACACCAAAGAGGAAACTTAAAGGGGCAAGTCCTCGAAACAAGAAGCTGATGGTGGCTGCACCAAGGTGGGTGGTGTAGCATCATCAGAGAAGATATTCAGCACTTGGTGATGACTTTGAATTGCAGACTTCAAACAGTCATTGCGTGCAAGAGATATGCAACAAAGTACTGAACATGACCGCTTTAATATGCACATCATTGCTTTATCCCAAACGTTATGGTGCCCTGAAATGAGGTAGATGGTAAAACCAAAAGGTATGCAAATAATGTTAAATTAAAGTCTGGAATGTGCATTTAAATATTGCCTGACATGTGGAGCAGAGGGATAAATCAAGGACAAAAATGTGAGCTGAAAACTGCCGAAGCCACACAATGTTTCATTATCGTCACAAAATAGTGTGTGTGTTCGTTATTACGAACCGTTGTATTTAACCCAAATGTTGTTATGGCGCAGCATGGTGCAGGTGGTAAAGAGTGACAATCCCCTGGTGGCTCACAAGACAACATGGGTTTATTAGGAAGCTGAACACTGGGGAAGGCACAAAATAAAAGGTCCATTAGGGGTCAATACAAAAAAAACAAAAAAAAAAAAAACAAGGATTAACAAACTAAAGAAACCGTAACTTAACACAATTAGGAAATATGCTGGGCTGTGTCGTATCCAGGCTTGGATGGACTCTAAAATGACACCCCCACAGGCTTCCTCCATGGCCCACAGAAGATTTCCTGCGTCATAAGGATCCTGGCCATAAACCTTCCACTGCCATGCCGAGAGGAATTCCTCTATGGGGTTGAGAAATGAGGAACATGTTGGCAAGAATACATTGGAAAACAAGTTATGTACGACTGCAGCTTGGTGAAAACTCACATTGTCCCAAATCACAATGTATTGTGACAACTCTGCTTTTCCAGCCTCATTTCATCGTCGTTGCTGAAAAAGGTGATCTAAAACGTTCAACATATGTGCTTGTGTGGCAAACTCTCTACAAAGACAGAGATAAGCACATGAAAATGAACTTCATAAGTACACTAAATCAATATTGCACTTTTTTACTGTATCATGATCTGGCACTGTATTCTGTATGAGGTTGCAATGATCTTACCTGTACATATTGCGGGTGTTGGGCCTTGATACGGTCTTAATGCATTTAAAAATGGATTTAGTATTTTTTCAGGTTGTTACGACATTGTATGTGATCAATAGTAGAAATGTTAATTTGATTTATACCCTGGAATGATCATCTGTGACTGTGTGCTGAATTTCCCAGCACACAGTCACAACCATATTCACCATTTCTTGTTTTTGTGCATCTGACAGGAGTGTTTTCTGCCTCCACTATGAGGTCGCCTTTCAGTTCTAAACACACACACACACACACACACACACACACACACACACACACACAAATCGTTGGGAGCTACAATCAATGTCCAGTGTACAAAATCAGTATGGGGTCTAAGTACTGTGTCATTTTTGTATAGGATCTCTCCAGTACTTGCAATATGAACATTTTTCTACAGCTCCGGGGAGACTGTCCCTGTAATTATGCAGTGTAAGTCTGCTAAATACCATAAAAGTAAAGTGCTTTACCTATTCTCAATTCTGAAGGTACGGCTTATGAAAGCAACTGCATAGCGTCTGAGAGTTGTATGCACTCGTTGCATAGCTTATTTTATTGTCAAATCATGGATAAGCACATGGTCAACTACAGTAGCATGAATATCATCTGATATTACAGTTCTTTGCCTTCCTCTTTGCCTCCCTCTTCCTCTTCCAGCTCACTAATATCTAACTGTTCAAGATACAGTGTTTACCGATTTTTCTGATTGCTTAGGCAATGAGGCCATTTTTGCAAAACTCTACACACTCTGCACACATTTCTTGAAAATTCAAACAGCTCTTGCAAAAGTCTTCAAACTCTTAAAAAATTAGTGCTTTCCTGATGTGGACTGTGGATTGCACACAAACAATCATTGAAATTTATACACAAGGCACTAACTCTACACTGACAGTATAAATAAAAAACACTTGTGGCTTTAGCAGTGTGCAAAAAGTGCTGTCATACATGCAGCAAACACACAGGTATCCCAATGTGTAAAGTATGTATGTGTATTCTGAACATAACACACTATCAATGCAATTAATGGGAAAAAGGTACACTATATTGCCAAAAGTATTGGGACACCCCTCCAAATCATTGAATTCAGGTGTTTCAATCAATTCCATAGCCCCAGGTGTATGAAATGAAGTACTTAGGCATACCGACTGCTTCTACAAACATTTGTGAAAGAATGGGTCACTCTCAGGAGCTCAGTGAATTCAAGTGTGGTACCGTGATAGGATGGCACCTGTGCAATAAGTCCATTCGTGAAATTTCCTAGCCACTAAATATTCCATGGTCAACTGTCAATGTATTATAACAAAGCAGAAGCAAATGGGAACAACAGCAACTTAGCCACGAAGTGGTAAGTAAAAATCACAGAGCGGGGACATCGCATGATGTGGCACACAGTGTGCAGAAGTCGCCAAAACTGTCTGCAGAGTCAATAGCTGTACAGACCTCCAAACTTCACTTGGCTTTCAGATTAGCTCAAGAACAGAGCGTTGAGAACTTCATGGAATGGGTTTCCATGGCCAAGCAGCTGCATCCAAGTTTTACATCACCAACTGCAATGCAAAGCGTCGGATGTAATGGTGTAAAACATACCGCCACTGGACTCTAGAGCAGTGGAGACATGTTCTCTGGAATGATGAATCACACTTCTTTGTCTGGCAATCCGATGGATGAGTCTGGGTTAAGTGGTTGCCAGGATGCCAGGATTGTGCTAAGTGTAAAGTTTGGTGAAGGGGGGATTATGGTGTGGTTTGTTTTTCAAGGGTTTGGCTTGGCCCCTTAGTTCCAGTAAAAGGAACTCTTAATGCTGCAGCATTCAAAGCCATTCTGGACATTTTCATGCTTCCAAATTCCTATAAACACACTCCTAAACCTTGTGGACAGCCTTCCCAGATGAGTTGAAGCTGTTATACTGTAGCTGCAAAGGGAGGGCCAACTCCATAATAAAGCCTATGTAGTAAGAATGGAATATCATTAAAGTTCATGTGTGTGTAAAGACAGGTGTCCCTATACTTTTGGCAATATATGGTATTTGTTTTTTTTCAAAAAAAATTTAACACTTGCAAAACAACAAAAGTACAGTAGATGAAAACAAAAAAGTGTGTGCTAGAAAAAAAGAACAGAAATAAATAAGACTGTATCTTGCCTTCTTTGTGGGTCTGGCCATAGGACTTCATCCACATCACATGCAATGGTATCTTGAGCTAAGCATTGTAGAAGTTATCGCCTGGAGTGCCATATGCAGGCCTGGCAAGTCCCCTGATGTCTACACAAGTCTCCACCATTGCCTATAGAAGGGGTATGCATTGCTGTGCACTGGTGATCATAGGATGATAGGAAGCAGCGAGTAGTTATAAGAGGCACAATGTCACAGTGGGCCTGCGTTCATAGTGGGGTACCGCAGGGTTC
>JAODKE010000088.1:23132642-23152805 GCA_026779605.1 Mormyrus hasselquistii
TATATATTAAAGCTTCTACTGCCCAAATAATAATACAATTATAACAATAATACACAACAATAAAGATGATAGCAGATCTGCACATTTTAGCACCCAGCTTCTCCCACACTTACCACAATGGAGAATTGCTCTTGCGTGGGGTTTAGTACGGTGTAGGAGGCGAGGTGACCTGTTTTTTCCTGCCGGTCACAAGGTACAAATGCGCCCCTCGCACAGGATGCTGGCAGACAGCACAGATGAAGCCCCTCAGCAGCTTGCCCCTGGGTCCTGCCTCATTGCTGCTTCTGCTGGTCAGCCTCACGGCCGTCCACTGTAAGTGCCTGTTTCTCTGCTCCTGACCAAATCAAGCTGTTTGGGGGGGGTTACTAGCATGACCAGGAGAAGTCAGAATACACTCTGGAGCACTTTAGTACTGCTGCTGTTTTGCCACTTTAATACTCTCCTTGCTTTTCAGCCATTCGAGGCTTGTTTGCTGGTTGGTTTGGTGGTTTATATCCAGGAGGCCGACTGAGCTGTTAACTGCTGGTCTCCCAGATGTCTCACGATAGTCAGGGATTTTTTATGTCACCCACTCTTTGCTTTTCATCCTGCAGCCAGCGGACCAGTGATAACATGCTGTCTGAAGACGTCCAAGACCGTGCCAAGGGTACAACAGTTAAGGAACTATTACCAGCAGAGCGTGGGCCTGTGTCCAGTGGATGCTGTCATGTGAGTGTGACATCGCTGAGCTAATTATGACATTCAGATATTATTACAAATAAACGTTTAGGTCAGGGCTCTTCAACTCTGGACCTCGATTCCAAATCCAGGCCTTGTTTTCATTTCTCCCAGGTAGTTAGTTTTATAATTACTGATTCTGATTGGTCAGAGGCTTCACACCTGACTGACAGGTAAAGGAAGGCTGGAAAACCAGCAGTGCTCGGACCTCGAGGGCCGTGAGTTGAATAGCCCTGGTTTAGGTGATGGTTAAACCAACGAGGAACTCTTACTTAAATGTGGCCAGAGGTGTCAGCAGAGAGTGTCCTGCAGGAAGGGGGCCTGTAAGCTGACGGGTGCCTTTGTGTGTCTGTGCAGATTCGTTGTCGGAAAGAAAAAGGTAAAGATCTGTTCCAGCCCCGATGAGCCTTGGGTGAGGAAGGCCATGAAGTACGTGGACAACAGAAAGAGGAGAAGGCTGAGGGGGGAGCCGCGGAAGAAAAAGCCGACCTCTGTGCGGAGAAGAGCGCCCCCTGCTGATTAATCACAACTTGCATTTTTCGGGAATGTTTTGCCTATATGTGAAATATTAACATATGAATATATTTTAGGCCACTTAGTATCTGTATCTTCTATGTATTTTCTTTTTCATGTACTGGCTTTGCTGCATACAGAACATGCTGAATGTCTGTACACCTGATTTCCCCCTTTAAACAGAGTTATTTCAAAGATATTTTAAAAGTTAAGAATTCTGAACCTCGCCCATTTTCAAACGTCCTGAGATTAAATATTAACTTATTATTGCAGCTATAACTAATCTGATTATGGGTTAAGATGACTGACATTTTGGTCACAATTTGTTTGTGGTTTTAATGTTGCTATAAGA
The DNA here is from genome assembly GCA_026779605.1 of Mormyrus hasselquistii. Classification (NCBI taxonomy): domain Eukaryota; kingdom Metazoa; phylum Chordata; class Actinopteri; order Osteoglossiformes; family Mormyridae; genus Mormyrus; species Mormyrus hasselquistii. The sequence goes on from JAODKE010000088.1 coordinate 23,134,225, forward strand.
AGGATAAATAAAACTCATCGTTTGATACAGTGCGCAGATTATTTGGTGAGAACTCCGTAGCTCAGTGTCTTTCCAGGAGACTAAAACAAACTGACTGAGTGGAACTTCCGATTTCTGTGTCGAGAACAAGCTGTCCATAGGAACCTTCTGGAACAAACCCAGGTACACAGTGGTTAAACCAAACTGTGAGCATGAGGCTGCAGACCCTAACCCTAGAAAGCAAAGCACACATCACTCAAACAATAACTCTGCTTTGTAAAGTAACAAAATAAACACACTTCTGTAACAGCTAAACATGGGCTATTTTCACGTCCTGATGAGACTCAGACACCAGCAGAGGCCCACCCAGCTGCAGCCTCCCCACGTGTTTCCCCTCTCCTGACCACCAGGTGGTGGCTGTTTCCACAGAGCCGGATAAGTCAGCAGTGCCTGTTCAGGTTTCACTTCGGGTCAGTCAGCCTGTCTCTAGCGCCCCCCCCCCCCCCATCATCATCACCACCGCGTGCTATTTTTGGCAGCAAGTTGGCGGCAGTTTAACGGAAAGGTCCTCTGGGCCCCGGCGTTCAGGGTGGTGGGTTTTATGCTGGGGGGGCTTTGCAGAAACTGAGATTTCCAGGGGGCGGAAACCACTGCTAACAAATGCAAGAAGACGGCAAAGCTGCCTGCTGCCTTTCTGGGGTTTCTAACTCTGAATCTCCAGACAAGTCAGAGCCGGAGCGTAAAAACCCCACCTGGTTTATTCTGGCCCAGAGAACAGCAGGAATGAGAGGGGAATTCAGACCCAAAAGAACCTACGCATATTAATCAGTAGGCCGGGACTAACTTAATATGGGCAAATAAAGCAATCTCAGAATTCATCTGCCTTTGGTATGCACACTTCTCGTTTTCATAAGTGTTGCCATCTTTCATCTGCGCACAATTTCGATTACAGAGAAGAAATTTCCGGTGCAGTTACAGGGTTAATGACTGTGTGCATAAGAATGAAACATTCTATTAACATATTGCACAGCATATGGCTGAAATGTAATAATTAGATTTATTTTTAGCCAGTGACAATGTATTTTAGACCATGATTTATAATTAGTGTTTAAGAAATATAGTGATAAAAGATTTTCTTTATTTTTTTTTTATTGATCCCCGTGGGGATATTCTCCTAACACCTCCCTCATCTTGCTCTCCTTAACAGCAAACGGCAGCCACCTGTTGCAGTGCCCAGGGGTTAAGGGCCTTAGTCAGGAACCCACAGAGGTGCCAGGGAGGGGCTTAAACCAGCAACCTTCCGATTTCAGACATAGAGGCTTAGCCCACTGAGCCACACTCTGCACCCAGTAAAGTGCATGAAACACACATAAGAAAATATTAAGAATATTAGTCTATTTGCGACAAACACATTGCCAAGCTGATTATCTGGATATTCCCCTGATTAGGGTTAGGGGTCTTTGAAAGGATGGAAATATGGTCCGTTTGTTCCGTTAAACACCCCCTGATTCCTGTAAAGGTCACAGATAATTCCCTGGGTCTGCACCTTTATTGGGTTGCAGCAAGGGTAGCGATTGTCAGATAGGACCTGCAGGGGACTGCAGTTTTGACTGTGCCATTAGTAATCACTGATTGTATCAGGGCCCTCAAAAGCATTAAAGCACAAACACATTCAGACTCCCACACATTCCTCCCAGGGCATTTTCCTCACAATATCTGGAAGACGGTGAAGAAAATTCAGCAAACCAACAAGGCAAAGGCAGGGGCACCAGCATCTGAAGGAGAACTTCGTCATTTTGCTGCTCGGGTGTCATGAAGCACCAAACATTTGCTTCTCGTTACCAGGTGAAAACGCTGTGCGTATGCGCACACAGCCCCAAACACGATCCACCTTGGCATTTGCACTGCAGGGGCCCCGAGATCTTCACCCGTGTTCATCTTCGCTCTCACTCCCTTAAGCCTGTGCTAAACAGCAACACCAAGCCGATCAGAACTGTGAATGAGCCTCTGTTTCCTCAGTTAAAGACGTTCTGAGTCAGCAGATGCCTCCTGATCGGTCTCTAACTCCATCAGGGACAGCGCCCTCACCTGCTTGTATGTCTGTAAGGCAGCACGAAGTCCAGCTCATAATTTACAATTCCTTCCTCTTGCTCGGTATCATCAAACCAAACCATCGAGACGATTATGCTGCTCAGGGCTGGCCCAACCAGTTTCGGGGCCCTGAGTCAAATGTGATTAACCTGCTTGTCTTTTGCCATCTCCGATCCCATTCTGACAGGTTGATCAGATGGAGCGCCCCCTGGTGGCCGCTGGGCCTAAGCTGCCGCTTCGTTCGCTAACGCCATGGGCAGATCGAACTGGTCATCATCTGGAACTTTAGGAAAAGCACATCATATCTCTGTCTATGACCAACCTATGTCTGTAATTATGTATGTATTCATCAGTATATATCCGGCATATATATGCATAGCCGTATCTATCTATAGTTCCGTCTTTATCTCAACACAGCTAAATATCTATATGTGCTTATTTCCACGTCATGCATGCGCTTATGAATAATTTTTCCTGTATATGAACATGCAGTAGGATTTGACCAAACGCAATTTCCATCAAGCTTGTTGTGTAGCTATTAAAAATTCTATTCTCTTCTCTTATATTCTATACTATATACCTGTAGTATCAAGTATAATTTACACTTCGACCCGCCCTAAAAAAGCGCCTGCTAATTACATAAATGCAAAGGTAATTATATGCTTTGCGATATCAATCAGCTGTGGTTTACCACCACCACAAGACCCAGAAATACAAATACTTTCCTTTGAACGAGGAAAACATACGCTTTTTAGTGAAGCTCCTGTGATGTTCCTCTCACTGGTTTCAACACACATTCTTAACCTAGAATACATTAGTGCAGGGGTGGGCAATCTTACCCGCAAAGGGCCGGTGTGTATGCAGGTTTTCGCTGCAACTCCCTAATCAGATTACTAATTAGAGGACTGATTGTCTGAAGAGTCCTCACACCTGGTTTGAACAGCTAAAATACAGGTTTTCCCAAAAAACTGCATACACACCGGTTTTGAAAGAGTAATTAACCATCGGAAAGACTGATGAGAAAAGTGGCTGCTTGCTTTGTCCTGGCTGTTAGTTCACGGTCCCTCTTTTCTCAAACTGACACAAGCGCTGGGTAGTTTCGCTTTTTGGGTGGTTTTTGCAGGGTGGGGAATCTACGCACAGCTCAGAGTGTAGCAAGAGGTACCGACTGGCGGTCCGCCCATTTTGTTTGGGGCTAGTAAGAGTTGCCTGTCACCGGAAAGCGCGTATACCCTCCCGGGAACGATGTGGCGGATTACTGCGGTCGCCGTCCTGCTCATCGCCGCGGCGGCGTGCCCTATCTGTGCATGTGAGTCTGAGGACGCGCACTCAATGACCCGTGGTTGCTTACCACATTCCGTAGACTAGTTTTTACTCACTGGCAGTAGTTTTCGGTGGTTATGTATGCGTATGAATGCGCGTACTTTAATCTGCTTTGAAGCAATTGGATTACATAGCGCTGAGCAAAAGCTGCCTGTTGATGTTCTTCACTTTTCTAGCACCCGGACCGTCAGTATCATGCTGCCTGTCCGTGTCTAACACGGCGATACACCGACACAGGATCGCAGGATACACCGTGCAGGAGGCAGGACTGTGCCCGGTGAGGGCTGTCGTGTAAGTGCAGAGCAAATGCTGGTGCATGTTTAATAAAGGACAATTTGTAGTTTGCGGGTAATATTTACAATAGCCTATATGAAATATGCATATGACATGTAAAGAGGAGCATAAGATAAAGATACTCGTTTCTTGTAATAATGTTGTGTTTTTGCATCTATTTGAGCAATGATAAGGAGTGAAAGCACTAAGGTTACAGACCGATTAGAAAGCATTTACATTATTTCCTCCTTCGGTGATTATGTATAATCTTCGGTCTTGCCGCTGAAATTATGGAGCCTCTCACACGGTCATACGGAACTATACCTGTTTCAGTAACGTTCTCTGTACGGGCTTTATTATTTACAAAAAGAAATTAGTAAACGACTGACCATAAAACCACAGGCTTTTGTGGTAATATTTGCAAGCGTTCAAAACTGGCTGTCAAGTAAGTTATGGCGTTTAACGGCCAGCGTATCCGGACCTTGGCAAACCATACAGATTTACACTTATACACATTTGCGTTTCAGTAACTTAAGATATACTGCTTACACTTTTTACCTGGGCATTCGTTGGAGGTTCTGTATGTTTTGATATGCTGGTTGCCTAACTTTGGACAAAATCGTCTGTATTTTAAATACAAGCCTAAATGCAAGAACAAAAGGGTCACCCGTCCGCCAGTCGCACTTAACCTAAATTGTCGGCTCCTTTCCCGGTAGGTTCCACACCCGACACGGGAAGATCGTGTGTGCGGATCCCGTCCGAAAGTGGGTGAGACGGGCGATGCGGAGGTTTGATAAGGAGCGGGAGAAAGCAGGAGCGACGGCTGGAGGGTACTGAGGAAGAGGAGGGAGCAGACATCGGAGGACGAAGACCTGTGTAGGAAGAGGCGAGGAGGAACTGGTTTTGCGCGCTTTGTCCCCGGCGCTCGGGGGTGTGCTTATGAAGGTCCTGGCTATGACTCCATGCTGCGCTTGTCCTCCTCGCCGGAGCTACACGCGATTCTCCGGGTAGAATCCGGCGCCTTTTTCTGTCAAACAACCTGCTGGCGAGGTTGGAAAACGCTGGCCAGAAAACTGCATCTTCCAGCTGACGACATTAAATCAGCTACTGCTACCTGGAAATGAAAGCCTAGGGCACAATGGCAATCTTACATTTTTAGTGATATTTCTCTAGGCAGGCATGCATCCATCCACTTTGTGTCCACTTGTCTAACAGTTGGGGCTTTAGCCATATGTACCACTAGAACTGAGGTAGACGGTCGCCAACTTTGGTCAGCTGACTGGAGTGAGATTTTCAATTAGAAACAAGTCTGCACACACATTTACATGTACGTAACAGTTTTACTACCTTGGAGTCAGTGTGTGGGTTAAGCAGCAGGTATCGCTGGCCATTCTTTCTTCCCCTGTTGTCCTGGTCAATTGATTAATTGTCTGTCTCACTCCTGTCTCCTTACCTAGTTCAATTTCAGTATTTAAGTTCCTGCCTCAGGTCAGTTTCCCAGTGGAACATTGTATGAAATGTGTGTTGTTGGATGTCAGGGAAATTTTAGATGCTCTGTTATTTGCAAACTGCCCACCCACCCTTTGTTGACCTGACCCTTTTAGTAAGTTAGTAGTCTTTGCTTATCCTTTTTAGTTCTGACCCCTCAAGGTCTGTTTTTGTTTGTAGTGTTTTCAGTTTTGTTTCAATAAACCCTTGTCTTGTGAAGCCCCCAGGGGGTTGCCCGCCTATCTGCCTGCTTCATGCCTCATCCACGTACCAAATCCACCAGGCTCCAAGACACTCAGAAAGTCAACAGTTCAAGCCTGACCTCTGCATATCTGTGGGTCCTTGAGCGAGACCCCCATCCCCCAGCTGGCCGGGTGCCGCTATGGGCGGCTGCGCTTTGCGGCTAGCTTGCTCTCACCTATAGGGAGCAATTTGGGGGAGAAATTATAGACTGTAAGGTTTGCAAACTACTCTGTCACTTTTGATGTAGTGAATTTTAAGTTTAGATTTGCTGTGCGATTTCTCTCATGACCATGAGAGTCAAAGTGTGAGTGTCACACCAGATGTGTGAGACTTGGCAACCCTGGGGGTAGGAATGTTAGACTGCAAGGCCCTGAAGCATCCTGGTTTGAAAGCCACACTGGTTCCTCAGTAAAGTGTCTGGATCATGTGTCAAGATATCCTTGTTCTCATTCGCTGCCCTCATTCCTCTCTACTCCATCCTGAATGCGGTGTGGCTGATACAAAGCTACTTGAAGGCTCTTTTTAATGCTGAGTCTCTTTCTCGACTGCTTCTCTTGCACGACTTCCCAGTGAACTCATCTATTAATGACTGCAAAAGCACGGCATGCGATCATGCTATACACGTTGCCTTTCTTGATTGCGATTGTGCCCTCTTCACTCGCTCTCGGCGCCCTTCCGGTGCCTTTAGCGGTTCATCTCTGCACAGCGGCGTCTGGTAGCTGCTGTTGAAACGCCGGCCTCAAAACCACACAATCTTCAGATCGTTTCCTCGTCCTGTTCTCAGAATGAGTTCCTTTTTATTTTTAAACGGCTGATTTGAAGCTAAGCATTTAGAAAACGATGCATTGACATCACTTTCACCACAGAAAGAGTGATAGGAATCGAGTGCTTTACGGCAGCAAGTCAAGTGACTTTTCTGCGGGTGTTGCTCTCTAAGGGGAATAAAGGATGCCTGACGTTCACTTTCTGTCTATGACATGGCCACAAGGCTGCAGCTGTTCTCATATGGGTTTCTGAGAAACGTCTAAACCTCATGCTTTGTGGTTTTTGAGTTAAAAGAAATGAAACGGTGCATGAACCCTCATCCAGAAAAGCAGCTCGAAAACGGATGGAGGAATGACCGAAGCCACCAGAGGGCACTCTGCTAAGTTTTCTAAGCTTCACTTCATTTGTTTCGCGCTATATGAATGATGATGACATAAAATGCGACCAACAGTACAAATTCATGAATCTACGCGGCGTCATTAAGGGCAGCTTAGAAGATAATACCAGCATACTGGTAAAATATAATGGCACGATCGAAAGCGCAGGTATTGTCTAAATTAATGCTAATCATACACGTACTTTCTGCGTGGCTTTATTGTGAATCTACCAGTACATTTTAGGTTACAGCTCTTCCGTTTTACTAACCTGCGGCCAGTAAAACCTATACATCATAACTTGCCTCTGGAGGCAAAGACTATTTTAGCCAGTCAGACGGGGCTCTCGTTACCAATCGATCTATCCAAGGTAGGCCTATTTATCCATACATCCATCTATCATCAAAATTTGCTCAGCCGTCTCCATTGAAACTGAATTAAAACCGGCCCATTCACAGAAAAGCTGTTTACTCGATCATTCCACATGGCACCTTATCTTACTGCAGCAGTGCCTTCTGGGAATAAATGGTAATTGAGTTGTTATTCTGGGAGACGGTTCTCTAAAACCGGACACCGTTTTCAATTTCTTATAGCCATTACCGGCTGTGCTCCCCACGTGTGTTATCCCACACGTCACTGACGTGAATTTAGCATCGGCCAAAAATGGATTTCACACGGTATCTCGCACACAGCTGGTATCTGTCAGGAAGGCCTGTTCCTGCAATCTCTCTGCTGCAGTCTCCCGTTCCTCCGTCGTAAATCATGTCTAAAACACGAAAGGGACAAAAGGCTGCGGTATAAAAATGGGACTTCTGGTCCAAAAAAGAAGCAACAAAACAAAAGAGTGACATCCATCATCATTGTAGCCCATATCACACTGGACTGACAGAGTGGTGTGTCAGCACACACAGATCCCAGTCAGTTTGTAAAGTACTGCGCTCCTGTAGCAGTATCTCAGTCAACTATGCAGTTTGTATGGCTAAAACATTTTTTGTCTGTATCGGACAATGCTAAAAAAAGTGTGCCGTTAATTTGCTTTGGTCAAATCAGGTGGTATTTAACTACTCTATATTTTGTTTTAAAAGCAGCATTTGATCTGAGATTGTACTTAAAGTGTTCCAGCAACCTGACATATATTGCAAAATGCGACTTTGTGTCATTCTCTGTGTTTAGGTGCCTGTTACAAACGAAACTAGTTTACTGACCTAGACTGAAAGAAGTGAGATATCATGAACTAAATTGGTTTGCAAAATGCTGATGTGTTACTTACACATTGTGTGCAATAGTTCCGGTCTGGAAACAGCGCACTGCATGCTCATCTACACACATTTCCAGCGCAGTGGAAAAAAAACGTTCCGTGTCAGTACCCACTCTTAGCCAGTAGATGGCCACATTCATACAGACATTAAAATTTCCTCCGCTAAGTTTTCGCGGTGCTTGAAATAACTTAAATTAACGATCAGGCCGAAAAGACTATTTTTCTGCGTGACGTAAATTTAGAACTTATCTTATCTAATCGTAATATTGTATCTACGGTATATTAGGCCTATATATTATTATTATTATTATTATTATTATTATTAATAATAATAATAATGTTGCTTACCTCACTGTAGCCCAGGGGTCACCAACATGGTGTCTTCCCCCCCTCCCCCCTTTTTCTTCTTGTGGGCAATGCTGGCTTGATGGTTAGGGAAGCACACTTATAATCGAAAGACTGCAGGTTCGAATCCCCCACCAACAAGTCACCACTGAGGTACGCTGAGCAAGGTACAGTCCCCAAGCACTGTTCCCCGGGCGCTGAATTAGCTTCCCAGTTATATCACGAAAATCACATATGGGTTAAATGCAGATAACACAGTGCGCAACAATTGTGTTAACAATGACCACTGATCTCTAAATTAATCACATTTGCATTTATATAGATTTGAAAATTACAATATCTAAAAAATAAAGCATTTAAAACATGTTTATTATATGAAATTTAGATAAGGTTAGGATGGCGTTTCAAACCGGTAGCATTTCGTATGGCTCAGTCCCCCTGAAGGAGCTTTCAGTTTCAAAAAGGATGGCGACCCCTAGTCTAGCCCCTACCTCACTGGGGAGTTTAGCCCTGCTTTCTTCTGGGGGAGTCATATATTCGAAAATAGATTAATAAAATAACTGATTATGTGTTTAAAATTAAATAAAATCACTGAATATCATATACGCAGTGGTGAAAAGATAGTTTCGAAAGTAATTACGCATTATGTAGCTTTTCTGGGACAGAGTTGCAGAATTTAGCACCCGAGTAAACCTGGGTTACCACAAACGGGTTGGAAAATGGATGGATGGATGATAATATAATATAATATAATAAATATCTGTCACTCAGGGGCCCTTGGAATCGTCCTAACTTTTCCCCGCATCACAGTGCCCTTGAGTATGACGGACGGGTAGCAGCCCTAACACTACCTAAAAGTTGCCTACAAGGATAACGCGCTATTAATTAATGAAATTCGCAAAAAGACGATACCTCGGGGCAAGACACAAAAAGGGGCATCAATGCATGCAGAAACATATAGAATTTTAGGTCCCCAAAAAGAAGACAAGACTGAAAAGAAGACAACCCAAATTATACTGAGCGTAACGTTTCAGGGGCTTATAAACACACAAAACGACAGGTTAAGTGTGTATCAGATACGTGCGTTAAGACATAAGGCCAGCGAGATGCGCTCTTTTTTGCCTCCCCCTAATTATAAACTCTGCAAATGATCTGGATGATGTTGATTGACACTTTATGAAGCTTTATATCTAGTCGAACGACTGATTTTTAAATATGTCACTCACGTCTTTGTTTGACCGTTTAACTCGGGGCTAATTAATCTTCCTCCAAAATCCAGTATGCACACAGCTGTCACGCCCTGATAGGACCTCTCCATCGTAAGACCCATAGGTTAACGAGGGTCGCAATAAAAAAAAAAAACTAGTAAACCACTAGAGTCGCTCTCTGCTGGTCTAAGATTAGACTGCTGGGGTTTACAGACCTTTACTCGCCTGGGGATATGGAGATGCGTGTTGGGGCGTCTTCTAAAGTCACAGCTCCTGGGCGGCAGATTTGGAGTCTATTTTAAGCTTTCGGTCGATCATCTGGTTCTTCCTCTTGTTTCCAATTGCCTGCGCTAGAACAAATCTAATGGTACAACCTAAGGGGGGAGGGTGCATGGTTATGGCAAAATTGTGGATCGGGGGCGTCGGGTAAGCAGATGATTTGTAGCCACGACCCGGGCTTATTTGTTCTAGGACGAATGCCTTTATTGAAAATTTAAATTAAATAAAAGATTGTATCCTTGGTGGGTGGGGTTTCGGTGAATTCTCCCGCATGGCGCCGGTCCTGCTGTTTCCTCTAGCCGGGGATGAGTACGTTGTTGTGATTGCAGACCACGCTGGCACAGCTGGGTGTGATCAGGATAGTCGTTGGTTTTCCTTTGCTTGGTCTCCCGTTTAGGACGAGTGGTCAGTTGACACAGATTGTATTTTATTCCTTCACAAATAAAAGCATAACCACACACCCAGCTCACGGGGTTGGTTGGTTGCATTTAACTCGTGCTCATGGAGATGGGCTACGTGTTCATTTTATCTGAACGAGAGACTTAACTCTCGCCAAGTTCAAGTAAACTGGCCCCCACTGATGGCAGCAATCGGGCATCCTGCATGGGCTTCCACGCACGCCGGCCTCGCTGTTTCCTCTTTGCTGTTTGAGGGCTGCTTGTTTCCAGCCGAGCCGCCGGATCGTGTCCGGGCGGGTGTCGAGACGGTGAGTCCAGGAGCTTCACAAGAGGTGCAGCACACCCGAATCCAAAGGCTCCACAAGCATGCTCATCGTGGATTATCGGACTGCGTGTCCTGGGTTATGTAATAAATGCGTATCCAATATATTTATAACATTCAATACATTGACAGCACTTCCAGATTAATATCAATATGTAACGTTTAGTAGAAAGCTTCAGCCTAGATAAATAAAAGCATATATTAATTGAGGGTAACAAGATCAAAGGAATAACGTAAATAAATATTTAGTTGACGTTCATGGGAAATGCAGGTAGTTGAGGGGAAAGAGCGTCTAAATGCCAAAAGAAATGTTTCGCCTCTAGGCAGGTTTTAAATGAAATCATTATGAGGCTGTATCAACACCCATCAAATATTAACCGTGTCACGCATTTATCAGCGCGGTAAATCTCCAAAGACCGCAGACTTCTCGCAGGTTTGCGGCCGGGATGTTTCATTCATCTCCGACGGTCTGTCCTCATTTAAACAAACAGAACGCGAATAAAGGCAGACAGATACGCACAAGTATTAAAAGGACATTTCGCAGCCCAAGGTGATGGAAAATACTTCAAACACCTCGACTGAGCCTGCCTTATTCCACATTTGGATGTTTAAAGCTTAAAGTAGGATAAATTTGTTTCTGCCGGTACACAATTAGAGGAATCCATTTGCCATTGTGACTTGAGGATTGTTTTGTGTCTGGAACAATTTTCATAGTCAAAAATTGTCGTACATTAACTAGTCATTTGACTGACTGACATAAGTAACAACGTATACTCCCTTATTATAGAAGGTGTTACTTACTGTAAACTGTTTGATGATTGTTACGGGTTTTCCCAAAGTTTAAAAATAATCTGGTTGTTGAATATATAATTGTGTTCATTTTTATTATTTGTTGCATCACCCATGGTAAACAGGAAGTGGCAGGTAAACATTTAAGAAAAATCACGTAACAAGCCAAGTGTGTAAGGAAGTGAGATGATTCTGTCTACTTGGCAGAGCCTCATGGGTCCAGGGACAGAACCAAAGGGGACTTTCCCACAATGTTGCTCACTGTTGATGGGAAGCATTTCTAAGGGGAACTGGAGTGTTTTTGCTTTTTGTGTTTGGATAAGAGAAAAAAAAAAGGTCTCATCTTAGCTGCCTGAGAATTTTGATTGATTGCAAGTGTCCGGGGTTGGAGGCCGGCCTGGTTCTGATCCAAGATTCAAGATTCAAAGAACTTTATTAATCCCAGAGGGAAATTGCTTTGTCTTGGTTATACAGTTCCAGATCCGGTCTGCTTTTTAGTCTTGAACCCAGGACTGAGGCATTGACAGAGTCAGGAGAGACAGTTCCTTTTGCCTTCACCTCTGAGCAGTGCGGCATGAGCTGTTCTTGCAGTGGCCATGAAGTGAGGAGAAAAACCAAACATTGGCCCGGGGTCGTTCTGGGCAAGTCGTCATGGAGACCCGGGGTCAGGATGGTTTGTTTGTGCATTTCTGCTTTTCTTTCTCCGCTGGATGTCAGCCATTTTTTTTTTAAATGGCCTGGAGATATTTTGGGGAAACTCTAAAGTTGCTCAATGTTCTTAAAGCTGCTGCGGTTACAGGAGGTCAATCAGAAATGTGGGCTGGACTGGGAGAGAGTGGACAAATTGCGTGAGTACACCGGGGGCACGGGAGTGTTTAACCCCACTCTAATCATGCATTTATGTGGGGCCCGTGAGGTTTGGGCTCCCTGTTGGCCACAAACAGTCATTACACTATGAAAGGATAGGACCCCAAAGTGACTTTTGGAGTGGGTCCCCAGAAACAACATACCCCCCCAGTGGGGGTGCAGAGAAGAGCTCTCTACGATCACTACAGACACGTAGAACTGGCAGAGAATCATGTGCAAGATCAAAAGACACTCCTGCAATGAATGCTTTCCCATTATGACACACTTATGGAAATATGCTAAAATGTGATTTGTCACTGAGAATCACAAAGCAGGGAAATTATTTTCCATTTAAGCCGCTGTAATGTGTCATGAATGTTAAGGTTAATATTAGAGATGCACCGATACCGTTATTCAGATCGGTATCGGCGCCGATCCAGACCTATTTGACGGATCGGGTATCGGCCATGCGTGACCGATCCACGTCCTATACTTACTTATTTAGTTTTTGGCAATCAATCGCAGGACAGCTGCTTCGCATTTTACATTTTTTTTTTTTTTTTTTTTTTTTTTGCGGCATTCAAGTCAAACGTTATCGCTGCCCCTCGGTCTTTTTTGCTACACAGTGGGCGTGAGTACAGTGACTTCCGCCTGCTGTGACGTCATGTGTATACCCTTTGCAGTACGATGAGCGTAAGATCTGGGAGTATTATACGCTTTAAACAGAAACCAGTAGCACAGCGATTTGCAATCTATGTCAAATAAAGTTTTGAGGTGGAAATAGCGTTGAATGGATAATCCTATTTAACAAAGCGCACGCAACTGCGAGACAAAGCAAAGCAATGGATGATTTGGGACTCGCTAACCTGGACTGTCTTGCGAACTCGCTGCAGCTTGTGATCAGAGGTGGACATTTCAGGTCCAAAAAATGAAAATCCAAACCTGGATTTTATTTCAACCAATCAGTTGAATATAAAGAGTCACAGTCATAGAGTACTCAACTGGTTGGTTTAAACAAAATCTTGGTCTGGATCTTTACTTTCTGGACCTGAAATGTCCACCTCTGCTTGTGATACAAGAGGGGCTGCCATCGCAACAAAGTATAACTGAGCTGACACCAATGGGAGAAAAATTGTGTTACAATTTTAAGCATTCGCCCCTTGTGTGTACTTGCTTTGAAGATATTTTGAACTGCTAATGCGTCAAAAACACTTAAAACAAATGAGGTGGAACAGTACATTATGTATGTTTGCCTATAATTAAATATTTTTTGTCACATTTTTTCCATCTATTTACTATCTTAAAAAAAATATAAAGTATAATATTAAAGTATAACAAAGTAAAAAGAGCTCTTGTATCGAAATCTGTATCGGCAGTTGTATATCGGAATCGGTTTGGAACTGAAAAAAGTGGATCACTCATCTCCAGTTAATATAGGAAACACACATATAAGAAAAGCATGTCTGTGAACACGTTTTAACCTATGACGTTTAGGTTGGCTGACATTCAGTGAACTTGCCGATGCTGCCTCAATGTCGCCCCCTTTTGGCAGTTGCCCTGAAGTCAAATATAAAGCATCACTGGTCATTTCCAGTCAGATCTGGACGTCGTGTGGCTGAAATACTCGACATCCTAGGCAAACGCCGAACATCCTGTCTTCCGACATCCCAGAAACTGCTTGTCATAGCTGAAGTGTAGCATGCACTCCCAGCACCATAGTAACCCGACCCCTTGCCGGCAGACCTGGCCACAGAGTCTCTGGTCCTTCCCGCCTGATTGGGGGCAGCTGCATTCGAATGGGCCCTGTATAAAATGAAGGGGAACTAAACCAAGCAAAGGAGCCATCTGTACATTTCACAGCACAAACTTTGCCATCAATGCAAACAAGAAAATCAAACTTCCCAATGAACAGTGTGTGAACATGCCAGCGATCTCGGGCATGCCATTTTCCTGCATCCCCCACCTCAAAAGGATAATCCTTCTTCTATGTGCAGGGAGGAGACACTCCCCTTCCCCCCCTCCCCCCATAATAACATGCAAATAAATGTGTTATCAGCTTTGCAGAATTGGTTGTGATGGTATTTAGCTAAGGGGCCTGAATCCTAATTGCTTTGTGCTTGGACACGGTGACAATGAATGCTCCCGCCTCCTTCCTTGAGACACACACACACACACACTATGTATTCGTATCTTTGTGTGCACTCTCCATTCATTTCTATGGACATAACTCTAATCCTAACTATATCAACCTTAACCCCTACTGAGTCATGCCAAACAAAAGACGTTTGGCTGTTTTAGAATTTTAATTGTCACAGATTTTTTTTATAAAACTGAATTTCCTGTTGTGGGGACCGAAAAAACGTCAAAAATTACAAGCACGGCAGGGCAGCGGTGGGCTATGCACGCCCAAATTTCTGCTCTGCCCACCCAATTGGTCAACTTTAGCCTGCGCCATCTTGCATCTGCCGCTCACGTTTATCTCATTCGTCCCATTAGATATTCTTTTGCGAAGTGTTTGTAGTCACATGTGAAAGTGGATGATTGTTACCTTATTCTTATTAAAGCTCCTTCGTGTTATAATGTTGCTGTAATGTATTGAATAAGGATTTTTGCTAGTAGGGGTTTAGTTAACTGTTAGTTAGCTAGCTAGCTAACATTTCTCAGTTAAACTTAAACTTTCTCAGTACACTTAAAGTGAAAATTAAATACCTATGTATGTACAGGAATAACAACGGATCTTGCGGTTTCGAATCGGTCTTGGCCGTATCCCCCGGGATACTACTGTATTTAATATTTGACAGTTTGCCAATCTTGATATCAGCGCAGGGTTGCTAACTTTGGTCAGCTGGCTGGAATGAGATTTTCAATTCGAGACAAGTCTGCACACACATTTACATGTATGTAAAAGTTTTATTACGTGAATTGATAGCTATAATAATGAATGAAAGTCTGTAAGGTTTGCAAATTATCCCAAATCTTTTCATGTAGCTGATTTAGGTTCAAAACGGAATAATATTGATGTGCCGAAAGACTTGCGTGAGAACCCATGAGAGCTGGCAGTCCTGTCAGCGCTCAGTATAAAGTTACCTGGGGAGTGTTCGAGAAGCAGTATTAAAGGAAAGTCTGACTTATTTCCACAAGTCAGGCTCATTTAAGTGGGACTGCCATTCCATCAACGTGTCTTAAATGAATCTCTGCTAGTAACAAGTAACTCGGCGAGTGAACAAGTCTGCTACGGACCAGGTTACTGTCTCGCTTAGTTTATCGTTGTCTCAAAGAACGTCCGTCGTATGGCTTCAGATTCCCAAAAGATAGATCCGCAGGACGAAATTCTGGGCTCTCATTACTAATCTCATGTAATAAATATAATAAAGCCTATAAAAATCACGTCTCAGCATTCCAATTAATTCCAAAATAATTAAAATAAAATCGTTCCCATATTACAAAGGTAAAACCTTAAATGTTGTTTAGTTACAGTATACTTTGAAAGTTTATTACTTAGTAAAAAGCAAAGACAATATACGGTTATTTGTGCTGAACGTTTCACATGGATGCGATTGAAAGTATTTTACAGAGATCAAATAACACAGATAAGCATTATACAGTAATAATGATACGTGAACTCAATCCAGAAAATTCCCCCTTGGCTACTTGGCTCGAACTCGGAACTTTCACGGTGTGAGACGATAGTATAAACCACCGTACTACCGTACTAGGCATTCATTTATAGCCACACTATTGCCTTTTTTAATATCTTTGTATTGTTTATACAGCTCGGCTAGCAGCGTTTGTCCTGCAGCTGGAAAAAACACCTCTCTCGTTTTACATACTTTACGACTCATTTGACCAACCTATCATTCATCCATTCATTTGGGCTTCTTAAATATCGCGGGTGTGCACACTAAGTGAGACTGCAAGTCTGTCTTGTATGAGCCTTGATTAGTTAAAGCTGAACTGCGTTAATGGAACGTCAGGAAGCTAAGTTTAGAGATGACGCTAGTTTGAAATGGAAGCGGTCTGACTTTTTCTGAAAAGTCTGGCGTTCTTTAGCCATTTTTATGGAATACCCCCTGGTTAGATAGATTACGTGCAATAATTCACTTAAATTAGTCATACACAACCACAATCAACAAATTTTCGTTCAAAAATCAAAGCTTGCTGCCAGCAGTTCAGTTAATATGCCAGTAGATAAGCTTATGTTTATGTTAAGCTCATGCTTAGTTAGCAGACACCTCCATCCGAAACTTACAGAAATCATATGATAATATTAATATTATTATTATTATTAATAATAATAATAATAATAATAATAATAGTCTTTACCAGTGCTTGAAGTGGGCCGGAACGCAGTTCCGGAACTTCTGTATTTTCGTTTTTTGGGTTCCGTCACTTTTTTCTTTTTTCACCGCACAAATGTCAAATGTCGGAAAATTAGAGTTCCTGCACTTATTTTTCCCACTTCAAGCAATGGTCTTTCCTGATTAGAGAGATGACCATTTGAGCATAATTTAGAATTCATAGTGCCATAGTTCAAACACACAACATGAATATGAACATGTACCCCACCTATTCCTCTGGTCACACGCCGTTACTGCACTTATTATAGCCATTGTGATGACCACCCCAAATTTCTAATTGCCCCCCCCCCCCAACCTGAGCAGCATACATCCGGAACTGGACATATACATGACCCCACACACCTAGAGATAGATCTAAGGTCTAAAGACAGAGCAGGGGGTTGACGTGCTTTAGCATGCACACTGGCAGAATGCGAGCTGCTAACGGGAAGGTTAAATACGGCAAACGTTCAGAGCAGGAGAGCAGCTTTGGTTGATAAGTAAACCAACACCCCCCTGACTACCCTCCCCCCCCCATTACATTTGGCTGTACATCTCCTGCAGTCACTCAGCTGCCAGCTGCCAACATCACGCCTGCAGATAACAGCCTTCCTTCCTGGGTACCGTGTCTGACTCCCTAACACGGACCTTCGCAGCGCAAACCCCGCCCACCTCCCGCGCTGTCACTCTGTCATGATGTCTGGCACCAAGCACGGGCGTGTATTCGGGTGAGGGGGGGGGCTGTGGACTTTGATGATGGATGGTCTTCACGAGGGAAACTGGTGCTTTACAAATCTGCCAACCACGTGTTTGACCTTCACGTTCACACTCCAATTGATGGGATTATTTTAATCTAAAACTGCCCCGTAGCAAATTATTGAATAAGCGGTTACTGCAAATGGATGAAAAACCACTATTATTGTGATTTTTTTTTTTTGGAATAATGGATGCCTCTAACATTCCCGAATTTCAAACTTGGGACCCAAATTTCAATTTATCTTCAAAAGAAGAGCTGCAGGTTTAAATTATAAAGTCATCAAAAAATGACTGCAAGAAAACAAAAATGTCAAAGCGCCGAGCACGATAGCGATGATAGGTCTCTATAACATATCGTATATAATTAGACTGCCGTTTCATAGCCATTACTTTATACTGTACGTATATAAAGTGCCAGTAAATATGCCTAATTTAAATATGTTTTTTTTTATATAAATTTGTCTTAGGCTTTCTGTTCGAATCCTTCCATACAGTACCACAAAAGCGTGCTACTCCTGAGGCTTTTAGGTGGGGATAATAGATCCGATTTGCCAGTGGGCTCAAGTGATTAAGATCGCTTTCGAAATAACCATGCAATTGCATTTTTAACCAAAAAAATCGGCCGCAGATAAGGAGGTGACTTGGAGCTGGAGGTTTCACATTAACCTAGAAGGAAATGCCCATCTTTGAAGCTTGTTATTTCAAGGCTTCTAAACCAAGGCGAGCCTCGATCCTCGGGCGTTTGACCTACCCCCCCCTTCCGTGATTGACAGACCGGAGCGGCGCAGGATCCTCCTCCGCGGCGCTGGCCGCCGCTCACTTCTCCTCCAGCACAGCCTGCTCTCCGGGATCAGTAAGTTTGTGCACAGGGATGCCTGAAAATGCCAGTCCATTGGATTTACCCAACCTTCTTGATCCTGTTCGCGCTGGCGCCGAACCTGGCTTTGCGGAATTACCCTGAAAATGAAGGTAGGATTATTTCTCTTCATTCGTCTCTCCAGTTAAATCTGAATTTCATAGCTGTGGCTTCGCTGTGCTTAGGCGCCGGCTGTCCGCAGAGATGCTTGGCATGAATCATGGACAAGTCAGGGGAAACGGGCAAGAAGCGCGGAAAAAGCTCCGCCGCCGTTTCTCAGTTTTGTATTAAATTTGTATGGACACGCTATTAAGTTTGGCTATATTTAATTTTGCACATTTCAGACACAAAAAGAGAAAGTTCTCTTGCTGTCAGTATCAGTTGCCACTAATTATCGATGCTCACTTGGTAAAGTTTATGAAGCAGCGAGAAACCAGAAACGAGCATTTCCCTTCCCTCAGTCTTTCACTCAATAGAGCCTATGTGTTATTTAATATCTATATACACGCGATGCGATTTATATATATATATATATATATATATATATATATATATATATATATATATATATATATATATATATATATATGTATATATATATATATATATATTTTTTGCTCTCAAACAACAATCGATAATATCTAAAATATC
>JAODKE010000088.1:23158239-23187735 GCA_026779605.1 Mormyrus hasselquistii
ATGTGGGCGAGGCCGTTTTTGGGTGGTTTCATGCCGCCCCCCGGGGCCGCCCCCCCCCCCCCCCCCCCCCCACATCTGTCTGCAGTAGTGAGTACCACCACTCCTAAAAAGGACTGAGCTAAAAACACCCCTGCCGCTCCCCCCCCCAGCATCTGCCATCAGGAACAGTGTGACCACTGCCTTATCGGACCTGGGTGGGAGAAGCATGACTTTGACACCAAGCTCAGAACCGGTTATTGTCTGGATCAAATCCTGGGTCTGAGCTGTCGCTGTCCGCTTGGAAAAACTGCCCTGGCACATATTTCTCTTTAGGATAAAAGCATCTGATTCCCAGATATATACCCAAGGAAATTGCCTGCGGTGCTTTTTACTCGCCAGGCGATGGGAGACATTTATTGTCCACTGAATTGTGCTTGAGACTTTATTGGATAATGCCAAATGTGACCGGGGCTGCGGAATAGGTGAGGTAAACATCCAGTGAGATTCTTAGCCGGTGGATGAGTATCTAATGGGGTTAATAAAATGCCTCACTGGGGTCAGGGAAGGTTCACAGCAGTGAAAGGCAGCGATTGGGAGCTTGTGGGACGTGTCCCCTTCCGAGGATGTGGGAATCTGCGCTGTACTCCGGAGAGCCACACAAACGCAGGTGCTTGTGGGAGATGTCCCCTCCTGAGGACGTGGAACTCTGCGCTGCTCCTGAGGGCCTTACAAGTGGTTGGCTTAAAGCTTGCATGTCGAGTTATCATTCTCATACCACTGTACCACCTCCTAAGGAGTATCTGCGGTCTCTCCACGGCATATGGTATTTGAACCAGAATCTACTGGTTTAAACCTACTCCTTTTGCTGAATGACCTCTCTGTGCCCCCTCACCTGGTTCTCCATTTGAGAGGGGTGTAGTTCTGTGGGAGGGAGTAGTCTGTACCATGACCCATGAGAGACATCTGTGTATCCCATGTGATAGGGGTGTATTTCTGTGAGATTGTGGTCTGTACCTATGACCGGTGAGAGAGGTCTGTGTATTCCATATGATACGGGTATAGTTCTGTGGGATATCATGGTCTATACCTATGATCTGTGAGAGAGGTCTTTATATGCACGTTATTAGGGTTTTTCTATGTGTACATGTGTGCACGTTCTACGTGATGCAACCACCTCTACTCGAGTGCAATTTGTACCGTACTTCCTAATGGATTATGTAACGATGGATATGCAGTTTGAGTGCTAAAGCCACAGCCTGTGTCACGAGGTCATTACGTGCCTCTCCACAACGTCGGGGATGGGAGCCGGTGACAGTGATGACTGTTTCTCCTGGTGCAATTGTCAGGCCAAATAGTCTATATTTCGACTGAAATGTGCTACAGTGGAATGGCTGTATTATTGTCTTTCCCTGCAAGCATGGTGATGATACCTGTTTGTCTTTAAAGTTCTGATGGGTTTGGTATACAGATTGAACCAGATACATGTCCACCACCCTGTGATTAAGAGAAGCATGTCTAATCTTTTGGTTTATCACGGGATATAACTAGGGGCAAAGGTCAGATCTTCCCTCCCAGAGGGGACCAAACCCCGATTGAGTTATAAAGGCTGGCAACTTGGTTTTAAGTTCCCCTGGACAAACGGGGGGAGGAATTTCTCTGTGATTCCTTCTATGACTGCTGCCTTACTCATGTGTCTGGGTGGGGGTGGGGAGACCCCCGACTGAACCGTATTTATTATTGCAGCACGAAACGGGCCAAGGGACAAACGAGGGGTGGTGACGTGATACGACACCGTCACGCGTGAAAATAAATGGAGAAAGCGGGAGACTGGGGCCAAGGTAATTACTGTCAGCTGTAAAGTCGGCTGAAAACTGGCTCCTTGGTCCTATTGTAAATCAACATTTTTTCTTTGTCTTTATGAAGGAATGGAGCACCTGTCCACAATAGCCTTTTGTAGAACCCAAGGCTGGCAAAGAAATTTCAAGTATTTTAAAGGTATTTCACTTGTCCCTGACATTCATAAGAAAAGGAACAAAAATATCATTTTAGAGTTGAGGAAGTCAGTACAAAGAATATAGCTCTAATGTTCTGGGAATTGAAATGGACACAAGACGAAATGCTTTTCTTATGATGCCCATTGGAGATGGCTGCTATTGGGTCGGCATATCTTAAATATGTCACAAATATTACATGCCGGTCTTTATACATGGATCGCGGTTTGCAATGCGATGGATAAATCCAGCCACAGACAGGTAGAAAGACCGGAAAGGGAAACTCATTCAGCTCAGACAGCTCGATTAACATTAAGTGGGCCAACAGGATGCTGGGATCCCACCACTGTGAGGGGCTTTTAATGTGTTACTGGGTCAGGCGAGCAATGTCTGAGTCCAGCTGCTGGAGATGAGAGTGGAAATGCTGAGCGTGGAAGCAGAGCATCTTTTCTCCATCCATCTTGCATCACCGGGTAACCGTGGTACGAGGACAGTGATGCAAAATTCTGTAGGCAATGCCTTCAAGGCAGGGGTCACCAGCCCTGCTTTTGAGAGAGCTTGTACCATCCTGTATCACTTTGTACCACCATTTACTCCTATGCAGAGGTTAACCCTAATGTAACACACTTTAAAAGAAAATTACTGGAACCAGGTATGTTGAAGCTAAGGTGGCTCTGGTACTGAGATGCTACTGAAGGGCCTGATTATCTGCATCAGGAGTGTTAAATTAGGGCTGCACCTACACAGTCACAAAAAAAGTACCTCTTCCCAGGTTACGATGGGGTTATGTTCTGATAAACTTATCATAAGGCAAAAATGCATTGTAATACATTACATTCAAGATATTCAACACTTATATTAGCCTGCAGTTGGGCAAAATCAAGCCTATTTTATAATAAAGTGTTGAATATCTTATGCAATTTATTGGATAAGAAGCCAAAGTGAAAAACAGAAGGGAATTGGAATACCCATCGTAAAGTAGAAATGTCATAACACGGACCATCGTAACCCAGGGAGCATCTGTCCGAATTTGTACCTTTGAGGGTTCAGTTTCTTGTCACTGGGATCTGTCAATTGTAACCCAGTTCTAAGTAAGGGTACCATTTAAGGTATAGAAATGTACATATTTGTACAGTTTGAGTACATTAATGTTGTTTATACCTTGGGAACAAAAGATACCAGGCCTGTACCTTTTTTTTGCCAGTGTAAGCTCTGTAGGGTGATAGATGTTCAGGAGCAGGGTTGGAAACGGCTGAACTAAGGGACCACTTCATAGAACAATTTCCCTTCCACACTGAATTACTGGGTGTTTGTTATATATCGATACAGTGGTAGAAAAAATTGAGACTACTCTACATTTTTAAACATATCTGCATTTTTAAATCACGGCTTAATTATAGTTCTGCTGACAGAAGGCTACATTGAACAGCAGGTTGCTTCAAGGTTCAAAATTTATAGGACAGCAGCACAACAGAATAAGGTGAAGCAGGAGACACTGGGAAATACCAGAAACCAGCCAGGTGAAGGGCTCGGGCGACTTTCTAATGGCAGAGATGGCAGTTCACTTAGGTATCTGACTGTGCCTCATGAATCATAGGATGACATGAAGTGACCTTCAAAAGGAACGGGAAACATTAAGTGCAGGTGTGAAGCGCACTGCTAGGACAGCTCGTATCAGTCTCCTAGAAGCAGGACTGAAGTCCCATAAGACAAGGAAGAAGCTCTTCATTAATGAGAAACAGGGAAGAACCAGGCTTCAGTTTGCAAAAATGTATATGTTATTTACAGATGCACAGTCATATATTCAGAAATGAGTGAAAGAAAAAGAAATGTGCTTTGGTCTTAACTTTTCCCATGCTGTGTATAAGTGTATACAGTATCTCCTGTGCATGCGTGTGTGTGCATGTGTATGTGTGTATATATACATACATATAAACAGATGCCATATGCTTCAAACTCACAAACTCACAACTTTTGTGTTGTTCAGCTACATGCAAGCTTTGACCCAACTAATCATGAACTGTGGTTTTACACAGTTCGGTTTTGCACACCAGACACTTAACAAAATTTAATTTTGGCACCTTCATAGAGTGGATGGGTCCATGACCTTGATGGACTAGGAGCTGGATCGCTATGATTTGTATGAATTGGGTGTGTGTGTGTTATCAGAGAGTTCCAGGAGGAATGAATTGTCAGCGGGGGGGGGTTATTAAAATTAACTTTGCAGAGTGCCTGGGCACACGCCAGTTCAGAGCAGCGTTCCAATCGGAAATGACAATCAAGCAGATCTGAAGAAAGCAGGTGTGGAATGTTAACAGGCTTCCCGAGCTTCTGTGTGAGTCTGTGCTCTTTTAATAACTGCTGACGAGCTCCTTTGGCTCGACACCAATCAGTGACGGGCGTGAGACGTTAAACAGTCACTGAGTGTTCTGTAAACACGGCAGACTGTGTCCTTATCAGACCAGATGTACATGACATCACTAAGGCTGTTTTCTGCTTGGACCTGGCACGAAAATGGCTGCCATCATTGTTGGCTAGAGCAACGTCCTTACCTGGGGTGACAGCAGAAGAATATGCCTTTGTAAAAATGGGCACACTTTTACTATCAAAGTTGTATGAAAGAATCAGCAGGATGAATGACATGGTGTGATTCTGTTCTGTAGCAAAGGGAGTAAACCTATTTGTTTTTGGCAAGGAAATGGAGGCAGATTTAACAAAATGGCAGAGAGGGACACAAAAAACACGTTGCTATTTCAATGCTAAACGGGCTAAAGCAGGGTGTAGGCCCAGGTCTTTGCTTAATGAAGGATCCAGTCATATTAGTAAGAGGTAGCTAAATTAAAAAAGTGTTTTTGTTGCTTTGATAGATTCAGTATTAAGCTTCATAGCCTAGGTGAAAGTCTTCCCATAGTGCAGTTAAGATACGGGAAAATCATTACAAATCCTATCAGCCCCTGGAAATCAAATCGAAGCGGCCCACCATTTAACCTGGAGATTGCCCCCAGATTCCTGATATCTGATAGCTTCTCAGACACATAAATCCTGGGCTGATGTGGAAGGAGCCCAGAGACGGGCCATTAAAACAAGTCTGCATCCGCCATGATCTGGACGAGGTCATGAAGAAGGAGCAAAGGATGCTGCTGAAACGGTATACTGCACAAATACGGAGGATTAGCGATGTGAATTTTTAGGCTCTAAGCATCACTGTGGGTTTTATTTTTAAAGCCGTGGCCTCCCCTGAGATGTGGAGCGGCCCGGGGATCGATATTTGCGCATTAAGAATTCACCGTGTATTACGCATGACCTTGTGCGTACTCTCTGTCCACCCAGGAGACCCCACACAGATACTCTGTAGCTGATGTTGTCACCTGTGAGCTTTCACCGCTCTCCCGCAATACCACAGACGCTGGGTTCATTTTAATGGCGAGATACCAGACGTAAATGGAGAACCACTAAAACCAGGAACAGGGCCTTGAAGTACGAGGACCGGTTCTTGGTCGGCCCATTAGGTGACGCAGGGTACCACCTTCTGAGAGAATGGCGGCTCAGCAAGCCGATTTCATTTTGACTCAGATGGCAGGGAAGCTTGCCGAGGGCCTCACTTAGGTCTGGAGCAGCACTGACAAGCACAGCCTAGAAGCTGATGGTTGCTACCTGAGCAGGTGCCAGAAATGGTGCCGTGGGGTGATAGTCTGTCCCCTGCTTTCCTCCGCAGTGACGCTCCTGGACTCCATGTCGGCGCTGGGGGACCTGGGCTGGGAGGCCTACCCTGCTGAGGGGGTGAGTACAGAACCGGACCTGAGCCACAGGAAGAGGAAGGTAATGATGATGATGATGATGATGAGGATGGTGACATTGGGCGTCATCATCTGATCCATCTTATTTTGAAAGAACCACACACACTCACATAGACATATGTATGAGGTTATAAACGACAGGTAATATGGATTTGGGGTTTTCTGTTACACCCTGGTACCAGAGTAGAGTCGGTAGAGTGCTATAACAGCAGCTACAGGGCAACAATCGAGATGACCCACAAATGATGTCACATCCTGTTTCCTGCCTCGGTCACTCACCCAGAAGGAGTGAGTGTCAAAGCCTGGTGAGACATTCACATGGCAGCTGTCCATGATATAACTACCTTACCCACCCAAAAGAAGCAAAAAATCTGATGCCTGGCTCTGTTTGCCCAAATGACAACAACCCTGACCTTTCAACAGCCCAAATGCCCAGGCAGAGGTCATGCCGACGTCTAGTGTTTCATCCGCGGGGGATTACCGAGCCTGACCCTTGACCCTTGAACTTGGGATGTCGTAATTGGCTTAACTTTCTCTGTTCTGTTTACCTTTCTGTCGATGGAGACGGTGCCGACCTAGAACCAGATGTTTGAGGGCTGCTTAACTTGGAGATTATTCATGGTCTCGAATAAATGAGGGGGCCTTCAAGAAAGAGAGGGATGAGCAATGTTACAGGGTGTGAGGAAAAAGATAATGAAGTGTTTTCAGCCACAGTCTTTCAGCCACAGAGAGTTGAAGCTGCTGGGACTTTACATTAACCACAGGTCCTCTGCTTCAGTGGAAGCTGATTGGTGGGATCTCCCATGACTATGTTGATGCATGGCTGGATCTACCTTTTCAGAGGCCCCAGGCAAAGCTTTACTTAGAGGCCCCCCTACCAAGAAATTTGATGATCGTTTCACATGCTATGTAATGCTGATAATTGGGGGCCCTAGGCAGCTGCCTGTTCCGTCCATAGTTAGAGCCGGCCATTTTCTGCCTGCACAGAAACATTTTAATTTGATGTATTTCAATTTATTTTTTACTTTTGCATAATTATTTGTATTTATATTTATATGAATGCATAATATATATTTTTTTATGACTCATGCCCAGTGGCCCCCAGGTAGCTGTCTAATTTTGCCTACGACTGGATCCCGCCTTGTGTAAAGGGCTTCTTAGTCCTAGTGGTAATGAGAGTTTAGACACCAGGCACAGGGGACGTTGTGCACAGACCAGCCCTTCATTCACAGTCTGTGGGGCTGAATCGTTACAGATGGTCAGGAGTCACTGCCAGATGCCAGGAGTCATTACCGAGTGTCACTCATCAGTTAAAGAGCATCAGGAGTCATAGTGGATGGACAGGAGTCATTACGGTATACCAGGAGTCATTACTGACTGTCTTGAATCATTATGGATGGTCAGGAGTTATTGCCGAACATCAGGAGTCATTACTGTATCTGAGCCATCAGACACAGAGTATCAGGAGTCATTACTGTATACAAGGAGTCATCACTGACTGTCCTGAATCATTATGAATGGTCAGGAGTCATTCTTTGAATGCCACGAGTAATTACAGAGTGGTTGGAATTATAATAGATGGTTATGAGTCATTACCGAATACCACGAGTCATTAATAAGTTATGAATTATTATAATGCAGTGATTCCCAAGCCAGTGCTTGAGGACCGACAGACAGTCCATATTTTTGCTCTCACCGAATTCCCATCCAATGAAAAACATCAAATACCTACCACTGGTGTTTTGCGAGCAGTGATTGCATTAATGTGGACTGTCTGGGGGTCCCTGATGACTGGGCTAGGAAACACCGTTATAGAGAATTAGTCATTAGTCAGATGCCAGGAGTCATTACTGAGTATCAGAAGTCATTTCAAAAATACATGAATTTGAAATAACTTTAGATGTGAAGAGGAGTTCAGGCACAAAACTTCTGACAGATCCCCAAATTCCCAAGTGTCCGATAATTCCTTGAGAGCGGAGCAGCCCCTGATGTGCTGCCCCACCATTTCCCATCTGCAGTGGGAGGAGATCACGGTGATGGATGAGAAGAACACGCCCATGCGCACCTACCAGGTGTGCAACGTGATGGAGGCCAGTCAGAACAACTGGCTGCGGACGGGGCACATCAGCCGCCAGGGTGCCCGCCGCGTCTATGTGGAGATGAAGTTCACGTTGCGCGACTGCAACAGCCTGCCGGGCGTGCCGGGCACCTGTAAGGAGACCTTCAACCTGTACTACCATGAGTCAGACAACGGGGGGCTGCGGCACGTGCGAGAGAGCCAGTACACCAAGATCGACACCATTGCCGCGGATGAGAGCTTCACGCAAACCGACGTGGGTGACCGTGTCATGAAGCTCAACACGGAGGTGCGGGACATCGGTGGGCTCACCATGAGGGGCTTCTACCTGGCCTTCCAGGACGTGGGTGCCTGCATCGCCCTGGTCTCCGTGCGCGTCTTCTTCAAGCGCTGCCCACATGCCGCGCACAACCTGGCGCTCTTCCCTGACACGGTGACGGGTGGCGACTCAGCCCTGGTGGAGGTGCGCGGCTCCTGTGTGGGTGACGCCCAGGAGCTGGAGCCGCCCCGCATGTTCTGCGGCGCCGACGGCGGCTGGCTGGTGCCCATCGGCCGCTGCGTCTGCAAGCCCGGGTTTGAGGAGCGAGAGGGCCGCTGCCAACGTGAGTACATATGGCCGTCGAAGCAGAGCCCATGCCTAGGGAATGCGGGGGGCGGGGGCAGTGTATGGCTCCGCGGGTCAGGATGGTTTGCTGTCTGACCCCATTTTTAAAAAATAAGATGAGTGTTCTAAAACTGTTACTAATAATTTGATAATATATTAGTAAATAAAAAGATCCATTTGCAATCAAACATAGAAATGTATTATAAAGATACCTGTCTCATTAAGTTTTTACTTAAGAGCTTGTAAACACTTGCTTTTTAACTCATTTATAAGCATGCTTACCAACCCATTATTTATATTTGCAAGTGACTTACAAGCTATTTTGTAAATATCTCAAGCAAGATTTAATGCTATTAAATGTTTAAATTTATGAATTAATATTTCCATTTACTAATATATTATCAAATGACTAGCAATTTATTAATAGCCGAAGAGCAGAACTTCACAGTGTTACCGGAAAATTAAATAAAGGAATGAAAGTAATAAATACTGTAAGTATTGGTCAATGGTTGGGTTGCAGTGCTGCAGTTAGTGACCTGTGCTGACTCCTTCGGAGTGATGGAGCGTGTCCTCTGACTCGGCGTCCTTTTTGTCCCCTGCAGCCACCAGTAGCTCAGCTGGCACCCCCCTTCTACTTGCTGATTGTTGGTTAGATGAAGGCCAGACTCACTCTAAAAACATGGCTCACTCTCCATTAAGCCCAGTAAAACGATGGCTTTTACAGTGTCACTTGACCTGTGGGTGGGTAATTGACTGACACAGCAGGTTGTCTCACTGCTGGCATTTAGGTTCAGAATCTTTCACAGGCATGTGAGGGTCTGTCTCCTACTGGATATGGGTTTTGGACTTATAACTCCCAGGTGACAGGTGCGGGTCCTTCTCCATCAGGCGGCTGGGGCTGTCCCGGCGCTGCCTGCATTTTGAGCTCTCTTTGTGCTTTTTGTCTCTTTTGTGTTTAGCAAAAAGAATAAAACAGAGGAACAGACATTTAAAACCAGCCCCATCTGTCACCAGGGATTTTTGGCGATAGATGCTTTGTGCTTCATTCATGGACCATCCACAAAGAAGGGGTTAAAAAATGAATAAATCAAACAGGAATGAGTCAGGTAATTACAGTATCATCTGAGAAGGAAGAAAAATGGTTTTAATAACTCCCCTCTGGGCCAGGATCCAGGGAAAAGGGGGGAATCTATGCTTTTTACACATCATGAAGGCCACCAGGAAGAAACACCTACATGTAAATAAAAGATTCTACCTGCTCCTCAGAAAGGCAGACAGGCATCGTCTCCAATGTCACTCATCACAAGTGGTAATGGATTCAAATTTGGGTCATTAGGCTTTCTGACAGGTGCTAATGACCTCATTAATATGTCCTGCTTCTTTGGTTTGAATGGCTGTCACCAGTAATTACTGCTGTCTCTCTCCTACTCGGCATCTCTCTCATATGATTCTCCACCAGCTTCAGCATCCTCTGAATCTGAGGGCCACATTCCTAGAAGTCGCTTTTCTTCCAAGGCAGATGGGTATCTAGGTAGACTATCCTAGTCCATAACAATGATGTATCCTTGAGTCCCGCCTCCGCAGCATTTTGATTGGCTGGCTGACCGACAGCGACTTTAGCCACATGTTCCACTGACAGCACATAACACAAAGCTTGCATGAGGCTATAAACAAAATGTTCTGAACATGCACTTTTCCTCTTAGTATGTGAGGATAAATAGAGAGAGAACGAGAGAGAGAGAGAGAAAGAGAGAGAAAGAGAGAGAAAGAGAGAGAGTGCACAGCAAAGCTGAAAGCTGAGCGCTTTCGTACTGTCACATGGGCTAAAATGCCCGTGAGTGCCTCAGAAGTGCAGTGAGCTGAATGGCCAGTTATGTAAAGAAAGACACTCCTGAACCTTTCTAGCGAGAGCTGCGACTGTGTGAGATGGTGTGGGTGTGCTATCTGTGTGCATCAGCGGCTCCGCATTGTCCAGCCAAAAGCCTTCAGCCTTGAGTCTATGGTATGACCAGCAAACAGTAGCATCTCCAGCTGCCTCTGGCTGTAATGGCAACTTCAGTGATATTTCTGTTTCTTCATTGCTGAGGGTGCTGCTCCTGTAAAAAAGAAAAAAAAAACAAGAAAAACAGAGAAGACACTACCAAACAGGGCTACCATAGCTCCATCCTGTTTCCGTGATTGAAATTATTCCGAGATGTCCTCCCAGCTGTAATGGGCTGCCATCCTGGTCCATGGTAAGCAGTTATGGAGGACGGATGGATGTTTACTCAGCTTGAGGTTGTAGCTCTGTGCCGGATGCTGCAGTGCTTTCCGGGGCTTCTTCTGCAAAAGTGAAGACCTCAGTCAGCAAACTGGTTTCGTAGTCACTCTCGTGCATTTTGTTTTGGGTGTCATGCATAGTTCTCTCAGTGAATGTCCTCAGCATAGGGCCTTAGCTTCTCAACCCCACTAGAAGCATGGCGACCCGTTTGAGCATCTGAAGCTCCTTCTCAAAGGACTTGTGCATTACAGGCTATACCCGAAGGCCGGGCCTCCTGGGGCCGTTCCGGGCTCTCGTGCTATGATTTCTCGGTTTTTGTAAAGGGGATTCTGGGTACTCCTTTTGTGTACATGTTGTGTATGGTTTTACAAATCCATAGCAGGACTAGTGAGGTTCATAAACCAGGCAGATGCAAAAGCCCTGTCCACCCTGACCACCATCAGGAACCCTGAACCTTGGTGGAGAAGCAGCCAGGAGCACTTTGCTCTTGTACCCTTGGTAAAGATCCTTACCTGCCCTGGTGGGAGCATCTTCTAGCATCTAATGGGCTAAGCAGCCCAGCAGCTGTGAGGGGTCTCGTTCCCACAGGTTTGGGGAACCTTCCTTGCGTCTGCCTCTCCAGCTGCCTCCCGTGCCCTGTGACAGCACGTCTCATTCCCTCGGCTTTCACGCCGGGGGCTGGGAGCGCTCGCTGAGAGGGCTCCGCCGCCACCACGCTGTGAAATCCCACGCATCCGCAGAAAATAACCTGATTAGCGCAATGTGAGAGTGGTTACGTAAGACAGGGAGCGAGCCTGACCCACTTCCAGAGCCCCCTCTTCCCAGAGGAAGGTGCCGGGGCCTGGAAATCGCTGTGCCTGCCTCATCATCTTCATCATCATCATCCTCATTATCAGGAGCTGCTGTGTCTCCTCCCCTTTAGCCTCATTTTCTCTGCACCATCTCCCATCATCTCCTCTCCTTCCCGCTGTACCTTTTTTCCCCCCACCTTCCCTATCTAACTCCTCTTTCTGCCGCTCCCATAATCTTATTCGATGCTCTTCCTTTCTGATTTTTTGCTCTCTCTCTTTCTGGTCTCCCTTTCAATACTTTCATGCCTCAATCTGATCCCCTTCTGGTCTTGATTTAAACCCATCTCGGTCTGCAATTCTAAACCTCTCCCAGTCTCCTGTTCTGAACCCCTTCCAGTGTCTTGTTCTGAACCCCTCCTGATCCCCTGATTTGAACCCAGACGGGTATCTTGGTCTTAACCCCTCGCGGTCACCTGTTCTGAACCCCTCCCAGTCTCCAAATCTGAGTCCCTCCCAGTCGTCTTCCGGAGGTTTTTCTCTTGCTCTTTTCCCCTTCCCTTCCTCCCTCTCTCCCCCCCCACATACTCTCCTTCTCCTGGGTTTCTCTATCTTCTTGGTCTTGCCCTGCAGGCATGCTCCCAATCTCCCCTCCACCGCCATTTTCTCCTTTTGCCCCCTCCTTTCCTTGCCATCCTCGCCGCTCCTGAGTTGCCA
Source organism: Mormyrus hasselquistii (assembly GCA_026779605.1). Classification (NCBI taxonomy): domain Eukaryota; kingdom Metazoa; phylum Chordata; class Actinopteri; order Osteoglossiformes; family Mormyridae; genus Mormyrus; species Mormyrus hasselquistii. The sequence continues at coordinate 23,170,453 of JAODKE010000088.1, forward strand.
GCCTGTGTCTTCCTCTGCGCTTTAGTTAATGGGGTGAGAAGAGGTGGTTCACGCCCCTGTGGGACCCTCTCACACCCTCTCACACCCTCTGCTACTTCAGTAACACCCTAGGCAGAAAGGGCTCCATCTTCCAGTGTGAAATCGCAGGCTAAGTGCCTGAGGTGATTGCTCGGAGTATATGACGATCGTATTGGTTGGGCCACTTCTTCCCTAGCTCAGGTAGCTAGTTCCGGTTTGTTATGAACCTGCCAAAGACAGTTCACTCTTCCTTTGTGGTGAGCTGTCCTCTCTTGGTCCACACAGATTTGTACCTCCTTGTAGGGGAGCAAGGATGTAGCTAGAAATTCCGGGCCCCCTGACAAAATATCTCCTTGCCCCCCTGCCCAAATTTATGCATACTTGAATGTGTTAAAGGGTCCTTGTCAAGTGCTGGGCTCTCTGAATCGGCCATTAATTAATGGTCATTGTTGACACACCACGGCACACAACAACCAAATGTGTCCTTTGCATTTAACCCATATGTGACATATCAGGGGGCAGCTAATTCAGCGCCCGGGGAGCAGTGCTTGGGGGCGGTACCTTGCTCAGGGTATCTGAGGGGTGCCATGCTGGTCAGGGATTCGAACCTGCAATCTTTTACAAGTGTGCTTCCCTAACCGTTAAGCCACCACTGCCCACTGCCATGGTATCCATGTTCCTCTGACACCGCTGGGGAGGAGAAAGGGAGCAGGGGAAGGCATTACAGCAGAGCCCGTTCAGCATGACACTCACACTGTAGAGGCTCTGAGAATTCCAAACTCTCACCGGGCCCGCCGCATTCCCAGCCTGCTGTTTTCCCGGCCCGCCATGTCGCTGGCAATCCCCAGATTCAGGACCAGCTTGCCCAGCGGATTAGACGGGATTCCCTGCAAGGCTGTAAGTGGGAGTCCCACAACTCCCAAGGAGGGTGAGGAAGTGCCCGGTGGAGAGACACAGCTGGGGGCGCCATGGCGACATCGTCATGGTGACCTGGCCATGTTTATCTGTGATTCTCTGCAGCTCCCAAATGCCCCGGTCAAGGCTGTGCTGTCTGGAAGCCTGAAGCGGTGGCAAATGGGAGCGCCCACATCTGAAAGGAGTTTGGAAGCAAGCCTCGCATCGTCTTGCAGCCAAACTGAGAGCTGCAGGGGCGGACCCCAGGCCGGGGGCTCTGTTTTTGTTTGTGTGGGCTAAAAGTTTTCTTTCCCTTTTAGATTAATGGGCTGCAGTGCCTGTAATTGAACAAAGATGGCCCACGGCGGGGTCTGCAGGGGTCCTGCTGATTCCGGCGTTCCCCTGTGGCCCCGCGGAGAAACGCCGCCTTTGACAGGGAGCCAGAGGAAGTTGTTAATTGGGCCCACGCCTCAGGAAAGGGGGTGGGTCAGGGCTGAGATTAGATCTCTATGTCTTTGCAAAGAGAAGAAAGACTCCGACGCGTGGACAGTTGTTCCCTTCACCCCCGGCTTCTGGGTGTCTGCTGCTGAAGTGAAGTCACTCCCGGACCTCGAACACGAACGTTTTCTCTATCAACCAGCATGTTACCTGCTGTTCTGTGTCCATACTGTACAGATGATATGTGGCATTACAACATTGTTTCTGTTATACGCATGGTACGGCATTTACTGCCGAACACAGAGACATCTGCTGAAAGCTGATTAGTGTTTCATGGCATGGAACATGCAAGGCTGGAGCAGCCATCTGGCATACTGGGCATTTTCCCACTGGGCCAGTAAAATTTATCGTGGAGACCCCCCCCCCCCACCCGCTACAGAAAATTAATCGTAGAGTTCCAGTCCCACGTGATTTACATCTCCATAAATCCGACCCTATACTGGATAAGTGGCTTGAATGTGGATGGATAGATGGATGGGTGAATGAGACGTCTGTGGTTTCAGGGAGCGCTCAAAGGTTTAGCAGCAAAACCTCTGTTATCGTCACATGGGGCAATGGAGCCCTTCCAAGAATTTTTAATAACGAAAGATTTGCCATGTTTTTGACTTGACCTTGAGCATTAAGCCGATGCACGAGCCCCACTCCCAGCCCCATGGGGGGTGCATCTCTGATCCCATGCCGACCGCGGTGTTTCCCAGGGCGATGACCAAACAGTGGCGTTTTTTCTTAACCTGCAGTAGTGCACAGTCCGCTTTTTAACAAACGTGACAGTCTGCTTTTTAACAAACGTGACAGTCTGCTTTTTCCGCAAAGCCGCTGTTGTCCAAAGATGATGTATATTCTGATACTGGAGTGTTTTCACCTCTCTTTACCCTCAGCTATACCCATTTGCTATATTTCTTGTGCCCTCAAAAGCTGCTTTTCATTATCCTGTAATGGTAGAATAGATTCTCTATCATGCTTTGTGTGCAGATGAGTGGGTTTGTTCAGAATGGAACAAAGCCCAGTGCCTTCATTGCTCTGCTACTGTTTGTAGTGGCTTCAGTCACAAAGCCTGGAGACTCTGACACAAAGCATGAGAACACTGTGAGAAAGTATGGGGACACTGTCACAAGGACTGGGACACTGTCACAGAGGCTGTCACACAGTCAGAAAATCTGGGACATTGTCACAGTCCCTAGGACACTGTCACAGAGGCTGGGGACACTGTCGGAAAGTCTGGGACATTGTCACAAACCAGAGGGACGCTGTCACAAAGCCCAGGGACACTGCAAAAGTCTAAGACACTGTCCTGAAGGCTGAGGACGCTGACACATCGGTCAAGGATGCTGTCAGCAAGCATAACCCTGACGCATGTCTTCAAAAAACTCCTCAGTTGTCTCCATCTGCCCCAACAGCTAAGAGGGAACAAGAGTCAGCGTACAGAGGATGTGGCTGGGAATCAGTAAAACTCCTGCATGGCGTCGCACTGCTCAGCGGACAGGTCATCAATAAGGAGTTGTCACAGTGGCTAACTGCATCGCCGGCATTTCATCAATAATGACTCATTAGGAGCAGCCTCAGCGGAAGACAGGCTATCAGTTAGATAGAGATCCATGCAGTTACTTTTTGAACTCTCGGAAAAAATTCTGACACTGTCCGGCTTCTGAGGACGTGTATGACTTTGCTTAAGGGGCCCCTTCACATAAAGGCGCTTGTAAGATCATTGAGAAACACGTGTCATGGTCACTTGAATAAGAGAACCATCCCCTCGCTACCCAAACCATGTCAAACAACAGGGAGACGCTGCTCTTCTGATTTACACTGGAGGCTGTCAGCGTTTTCCTGGACTCCATGCTATTTCCTGCCTTCTAGGTTTCCTGCCAGGAATCATTCTGGGAAAAAATATCACCTAGGTGATAGTAAATTGAATAACATGTCCTCATTTAATAGCCCGTTTAACATGGGGTTAAGTTAATGGTATGAAAACTATGCTGCGTGGTTATCCAAAACTCATAAGCAGACCGCAAGACACAAGGAATGTAAACATCACGTTGAATGAGGTGTATTTATGCTCCTTTTCTTGTTCTCCCTGTTTAAGAGTTAAATGAGGGTTTATTGAGGGAGATTCAGTATTGCAGAGGCTTCCCCTCTCCCTCCTCGCCGAACTCCTGACAAATAAAATGACAAATTGAGTCAAAGTAACTGGTCTCATGCAGAGCAGAGCAGAATCCTGTCAGCCATCCCATAACTAACCGACCCCCGCCCCGACTAAAATAACACAAGAGCGCCCCACCAAAAAACCAAACTTGCACCTGGTATAAATTACCCATGCAAGATTACAGTGTCAGTAGGAATGCATGAAATTACCAAGCAATCATCTTTGGTTGGGGAGTGGTGCCTTAGCCATTAAGCACTCCCCCACTCCCCCACCGAGGCACACACGCCAAGACGAAACCCCACCCTGGAGATAATGAACGACTGCGGCCTGCAGCCTGCGTGCTGTTATTCCAGGGTTAGAATAGCGGACTAAACGAGATGGGACACGGCCAAGGGGGGAAGAGCTAATGGGAAGATCAGACGGCTGTTACTCCATCTCTTCTCCCTTCCTGACCCATCAGGCCCTCTTCCCCATGGCCCTGGGTGAATACTTACACCACATCACACTGACTCAGCGGCACTGGCATGCCAGGAAGGAGCGACGTTCACAGATTAACTCTGAGGCGTGATTCTCACCGAATACTGGAAGTGATATGTGGGATGAGGGAAGCATAAATCCACTTGGCGGCTTCCTCTGTGAGTTGAGTCCTGGTTGCCAGGTGCTCAAGTGGGCTATGATTAGAGGACGGTTAGTATACCTCACTTTGTCACTGGTCATTACTGTGGCTTTATTACACATTAACTAGTCCTGTTGAAATGCATTGATTAACTACTAGCCATTGGTAACTCATTAACTAAGAAGAAGGCATTGAATCGACATTGAATTGACATGAAGTCATGATCACGCTTTTGGGACGATTCTCACTCAGATGAGCCCTTTGTGAGAGTCACTGGGGTGACCCAATCTCTCACTGTGCAGAATTTATTATTATTGGAAGGGGGAATGTTTTCAGCAAAAGAGACAAGCTATTGAGCTAACGTAAGGCCTTGCTGAGATGAGGATGATCTTTGAAACATTAAGGCATCACAGCTCTCGCAAGCCCGACATCAGAGGGACAGGGTCATTTAGTAGCCTGGCTGTCCTCCTTTGCCATCACTATGGTACTTAGTCAGATCTCCTGGGGGAGCTGACCTTTGGCTGACCTCTGAGGGGCATCGTTTTCATAGCCTGTGGCTGCCAGGCCTGTGATACACAGAGCAGAGCATGAGAGGATGCAAAAGGTTAGCAAAAACGTCTGATTTCCAGGCGCAACTAAGTCTGCAGATCCATCAAATGGTGATCGATTCCAGTACCAGCATCTCCCCGGAGAACCATTCTCAGCCATATTATTGTTTCCAGGTTGGAATTTGCTTTGCATATCCTACTTGGTTCCAGTCTGTGGATGGTGGGAGTCTAGTGTTGATGCTACCTCTTCCAGCTCAGAAGACTGAAGAAACTCTGTGGCAGGCTCTCTCCTTCCATTCATCGACACCAAATGCCTAAGGGACCTCTAAACGGATGGAAAAGGCTTAGCGCTGGTGCTGAGCAGAAGTCTGCAGCAGCAACTTCTGTCTTCTTTTCGACACTTTACTCCTAGCAGTTTCCAACTCCAGCTTTATTTACAGCAGGGATCCCCAGCAAGGTTACGATCTTTGTCCTACTTTACATCTTCCCCCAGTGTAACATTAACTCTGTTAGCCTCTGTTCTTAATTCATGCTTATTATATTTCAAGATCTTTCCTGAGCATGTTGATGAATTGACATCAGAAAGCACATGGTATTAAAAGATGAAGTCACTGATGATGAACATGTTAGAGTGCTTTGGATTAGGGAAGTGTCCTGAGGATGTGTTGAAAGACACTACTTCAGCAGCGGCTCCCTGCTCCATGTGCTAAAACACCCCAAGCGTGCCTTTCTCTTATCCATAGCTTCACAGCAACGCCCCCAAACCAAAGACCGCTCAAAGACCATGAGCTTATCAAACACCCATTGGAGAGATTTGTTACACTTTATTGGACATCAGGATTCAGCCAGATATTTGGGTGGGGTGCAGAGTTTTATATAAGTATTTATGTGCACTGCAGCCTTCAAAACTCAGATGATATTTTCGCTGACATTCCCGGCAAGTCTGTCCTTTTCGGAAAAATTCATTCATGAAAAGGATTCCATTCATTTGCATGGTACACGCACATGCACACAACAATTAGCCTAACTGCATGTCTTTAAACTATGGGAGAAAGTCAGAGCATACAGGGGTAACCTGTACAGAGCTATGAGGAGGTGGAAGCCTCACACGCAGAGCATAGGCATGATTCAATGCCCCAATACTGAATGTGAGCTACCCACTGAGGCACTGTGCCTGAACAAATCCAAGGCACCATTTGTGAAGTGAGTTTGCTCGTGTCGTTTGAAGGACACTGGAAACTGTGATTGGAATGTCCTGTGGGAATTCTGGAGCCGAGAAAAATAGCGAGAAGCCATGCTGGTAAATTCATCAACACTCTGTTCGGGTGGGGCAGGGAGGTGGGACCGTGTTCCCACGAGGCCAGTAATATGGACAAACTGGGCCATGTGTTGCCCTAGGCGACTCAGTGGAAACAGACAAGAGGCTCGAGAACCACATAATGGCCCAACTGGACGCCTCACCTCTCAAACACTACTATGGGCATGGAGCAAATGATGAATTGGTGACACCCAATAAAAAAATTGTGTGGGAGGGTAAATGAAGGGACATTCTCATTGGCTGAAATGGATCTGGAGCGGCCCGTCCATCCAAGATCTGTCATTGTGTTTTACATGATGGCTGGGAGCTAAACACTCTGCAGTACCTCATTTCCTTAACACATCACGCATGAGGCACGCTGACGTTCTGGAGCCTATATGGTTGCTAGTAAAAGCTCTCACATCTGTTCGTATTTCTCACAATTGTATCAGGCCTTGGGGCACCGCTATAGTACGTTGGCGCAGATCCTAGCTGCCAGGGTGTTTTGCCTAAAGGAGCTCACAGGAAGTAACACTTACCTGTAGGTGTTGGAAGCACATATGCCACAGGTGGGTGGGGTATCAGCGGGACCCGCTAATGGATCCTGTAAGCACCCTGCTATTCTGAAATATTCCCGGCCCATTCTACAACATAGAGACCCTGGTCTCTGGCCTCAAATTTGTGTGGATGTTTAACAAATTTGCCATGAAACGCATGATGGCTCGTCAACAAAGGAACCATTAAATAGTTTTCATCTGACTAGAACGTCAAACCAAGCAGCATTTAGCCCCGAACGCAAGGCTGTCGAAAGGATGTCCTATTAATGATTTTACAACATTTACATTGTCCTACAAACCATGAGAGAGATGCTTTTTTCATCGACTAATATACTCTGTGAGTACGGGGCTCACCACCTTTTCCAGGTCCTGGTTCACAAATAATTGTAAGAGATTCCTCGTTCTCTGCTTGAAGGATTCATTGATTTTGAAGAGCCATCAAGTCCAATCACGTTAGCACTAGCTTTGTATGTGGCTTTTTAATATTCTGGGGCAGAACATTCAGCCAGTGATCCCTTGCTATTGGTCTCGCACCTGACAAAGAGACTCCATTCGGAGTTATGTTGCCATGGAGACCTTCACAGTGTCCTCTTCAGGTCTGTAAAGTGGCCTTTTTTGTCTGGGTTTGATGTACCTGTCAGAGTGGACAGCTCATAACAGGGACTGTACATCCACCTTTAGGCATCAGTAACTTCATGTACTTTTTTCAACCCTGTTCATTACTCCACACCCAAAAATATGTGAAAGCACTTTTCCTACTCACTGGATACTGTCCTTTCCTTAGGGTGTCCCCTGAAAGGACTTGGTTGCTTGATAATATTACTTTCTTTGGATCTCATTGGAGTTCCCCATTCTTCAGCTGAGGTTTGGTTCTGTAATTATCTGATCTTTCATAAACACGAGATCCCTAATCTGAATCTCTGGTGTTTGACTGAAGAGTGGTTATGTATTGGGTGTCCCTAATCGTTCATAAACACTGGATTGCTGATGTGGATCTCTGGTCGTCAGCTGAGTGCTGGTTCTGCAAACTGCCTCTCGCCTCTTAAGTTGTTCTGCTAATGTCCTTCTCCATCTACAGCAACCACACAAAGTTATGCTAGACTGACTTTCCAAAAATAGCTGAGGCTTTCTAAGCACAAATCTGATCGCTTACTGTGCAGAATTCATTCTTATTGGCAGGGGGGATGTTTTCAGCAAAGGAGACGAGCTATTCAACGTTACTTTTGACTGGAGACTGTAAACTCCATTCACCCTGCTCACGTGGGGTCTCTCTGGGGCTTTCCGGCCGCTCGAGTCCGCCAGGGCTGAGCTTGATAGGAAACATACTGAGTGTAATCTGCTGTCTCTGAGGTGTGATTCACAGCTATATCAGAGAGCGCCAAGTCTCTGGGCGCATCTACAAGGTGGCGGTGGGGGGGGTGTCTGTAGCTGGGTGGGCTCACATCCGACCCCTCCCCCCCAATCTTTATTGGATTTCACAGCTATCAAAGGCTCATGTTCTCCATCTAAGGAGGACACAACGTGTGGGAAATTCGGTGCTTCTTGCCAATTTGCTTTCCAGTGGAAGCAAAATGTGTCAAAAAGCATCTCCTAACTCATTATGGATCTATGTTAGCATTAGCATCGGTAGCATAATAGGGGGTCTTTATTCTTTACAGTGAAGTATACTTGTCTGGGCTCTGTAGACAAGGGTGAAATTCAGAGGTTGACATTAGTCTTGCACCCCAATGAGAAAAAAATGAAACCTTGAAAATTACAGTGCCGTTGATTTTGACTGACAAAGGAAGCCCAGAAGGCACTAGTATCACTTGTGGTCTGTCCAGGCCTCTGGGTAAATAACTGTGTAAGTTACAGTGTTGTAGGCTGTTATTAATCTTATTATCAAATGTTCACTACAGTATAATTAGCCTGTAATTGGCAATAAAACAATGGTTTTTTTTTTTAATTATTCATGAGCATACAACAGATTTATATTCAAATCACTTTTCATTATCATACAATTAGATCAAGTTGAAAGAAAACATATAACTGGGCAGCCGGTGGCATGATGTTTAAGAGCACAGGTATGTTGGGAGGGGCTGCATCATAGACGAAGGAACTTTACAAACCCCAAGGTGACCAGAGGGGTGGAACTTCCTAATGAACTTCGTAATTGAGAGGGTACTCTTACTGCATCTGCGTCTGGAAACCCAAGACATTTGGCCAATCCTGGGACTCCGACAATATATCCTGCCATTCAGGTGAAGCCCCAGCCTGAAAAAAGCAGAGCAGCACCTGATTTCCCCAGTAGTGCTGGAGGACTGTGGACACCGTCACTGCCAGTCCCCCTCCCCCCCATCTACTCATGACTCTAAAACCTAAAAGCTATCGATTGCCCCAAACAAGCAAGCCCACCGAGGAGTTTGTTAATATTTAATACGGCGTCCCCGGCAAATCGCTTAGAGATGTGTTTTTATTTAGCTGTTATTTTCTCAGTCTGCTAATTTGCTGCCGGGATCGATGTGCTGCACGACAGCACACTGAAAGCCCCGGGTGGGTTTCTGAGAACGAACCAATTCGTTGGGCCTGACAGCCCTCCCTTTCCAGAGGGACGCTTTCCACTATCGATTAAACATGCCTGGGAGTCTATGCTTCTCCTGGGCAGTGCTGGGAATCCCCCCCCCCCCCACCCCCATCTACGTTGTTATAACATGGCGGACTGCAAATTGAGCCGGACCTCCCCTCTTCCCGACCCTGTGGGAGATTCACTCACAGCCTCAATCGTTTTGGTAAAATATGCAACAGTGTCAATTGGCAGAGGGTGAACATATCGACCATTTAAGTCGCTGTGGCAAAAAAAAAAAAAAAAACACAGAATGATTATAATAAACAATGGTTCAGTAACGGGGGGTGTTCACTATGGCAGGTGTCGGCAGTTACGTGTTGGGAATGTGCTTCCTGGTTGGATGAGCTCCGAGCTGGGCTTGTTCATCGCACATTAGGGCATCATTAGTGGGGAATAGAGGAATTCAGACCAGCTCTTGAAGGGCTCCTAGGCTCTTATTCTTCACTAGATTTAATACATTGCGTACGGCTGAAAAGCTCCAGCGATACAGCAACAGCTTCAGGCTAACAAGTAATGTGGCAGTCGGACCTGAATAAGAGCAACCACCCATCAGATAGATAGATAGATAGATAGATAGATAGATAGATAGATAGAAGATTTTATTGTCATTGTAGACTTTGGTAGCTCTCATAAAGAACAGAGGTGATAGGAAATATAAAATCCAAGATAAAATTACAATGTAATTTTACAACATAAAAGTAAAAAACTGTAAACAGATGTTGCACACATTATAATAATTGTATTCAAGTAGTGTAAAACAGATAAACAGTGTAAACATGTATGCAGTGTATACAGGCATAGCACATTGTTTGCATGTGTGTGTGGGTGTGTGGTCCATGTATAACCTACCTTGTGGGGACCAAATGTCCCCAAAATTTTATGAATATCTGTTGTTTTGACCTTAGGGGGAGCAGTTTCCTTTTCCCCAAGAAGGAAAACTCAATTTTCTAAAAATCTGTGACTGCAATCAAAAAACTAAAAATGCAACAACTCTTGTATTTTGTTGGGTTACTTACTGTATGGTTATGGTTAGGGCTGGGTAGGGGTTAGGGTTGTCAGAGTTAGCATTAGCATTAGCATGAGCAGCCCCCACAAAAATAGAATTACAGGTCTGTGTGTGTGTGTGTGTGTGTGTGTGTGTGTGGATTATGTTTATATTAAGTCTGTTAGTACGTGCCCTGATGGTCTTTTATCTTTACGGGTAAAAGACGTCGACCATTGGCCATGGCGGTTCTTTATTTGATTGGTGGCAGAAGTACGAAGCTTTTCTTATCGCCTAGCAACTGTCCAGGCTGCCGCTCTGCCGCACGCATCCACATCCGCGACCCACTGTCACTGCAGCTGCTGGATAGAGGAAACATTACTTTATAAAGATCTTTATATTTGTCTTGTGAAATGGAGAGAGAGACAGACGAGGAGGGTGACAAAACAAAATCAGAGTCAAGGGCATCAGAGAAAAAGTGATTTGCACCATACTGCTCAGGCTAGGAGAAAACAGAAAAGACTGTTTCGTGTCCAGCCAAAATTTCAGTTAAATATAAAGGAGAATCAGTGCTGGAAAATCACACGAAAACAAAGATGTACCACGGTTTTGTGTGACGCAAATGCAAATCTACCCAGTGCAGCTTTTGGTCGAAGCAGAACTTCCAAGTCAGATTAAATGTCAGTTGATCATGCTTGGAGGTTAAAGCTTTCACTGAGGGACAGCAGGGATGTCTGCGGGCAGCATAGAAGAATGAGAAATACAGATGGAAGAGGAGGAGAGAAATGTCAGTGTTAGGCTGCCCAAATGCATTAAGGTAAAAAGCGGTTTATAATGCGTCAGGAAGACAATCTGTGTCAGAACAAAAAGGAAATTGATATTTATTGAAATTCTTTACACCTCCCCCAGCTTGCTCTCTGTAGGTGAGATCAAGCTGGCCGCAAAGGGCAGCCACCGATAGCAGCACCCAGGGAGCTGGGGCTTAGGGGCCCTGCGAGGTCCTGCAGACGTGCCAAAGCCAGCCTTGAACCAGCTGAGTCACATGCTGCCCTAAGAGAGGCAAGAGAGGCAATAGGGAGTCCTATCATAGGATATTCACAAATATAGCTGAATTACCCCCCTAAAAACATTTCAGCGTCCTACTTTTTCACACATCAAAGGGGACCCTAGCCTACACACACCATGGCGGATGAAGTCCTGTCTGTGTGAGGATTTCCCTGAGGAGATACACTGCTCTTCTGGGAGGATGACCTGTAGGGATTCTCCTTGGTACCCCCTGTATGGGAATGTTGCTGCTTTTAGTGAAGTAGTCAGCGTGGACCTGTGGAGCATGCCGATAATCGAGCCATACTTGTGATTCTGCCCGCGTTGGCGACCGTCCGTCAGCGGCCCCCCGCACTGTAACCCCTTCTTTGAGTGCCCGCCTGTGTTGGGATCGCCATCTCTCCCCTCACTCTCACTCCAGGGCTAACCTGGCCAATCTCTCTTTCACCTCCCAGCCTGCAGGCCCGGTTTCTACAAGGCCTCGTCCCTGGATGCCCTCTGCTCCAAGTGCCCCCCGCACAGCCACTCCCCCAAGGAGCGGGCTGCCGAGTGCCCCTGTTTGGAGGGCTTCCACCGGGCCGAGACGGACCCCCGCTCCATGGCCTGCACCCGTAAGCTGACTCGCCACATTGGTGTCCTTGAATTCTCTGGTTTATTGGGGTAGATCCACAAAAGATAGGGAACAAAAAGAAGGATGGCGCCTGTTCCTGTTCAGTCATGTGACCGCAGTGAAGGCAGAAGCATCGTGAGGCTTAAGTTCTTAGAAAATTTTATGAACTAAAGCTTCCTTTTTTCGGCCAAGATTTATCTTAAACAAATGAGCCTGAAACTGACGGCACTTTGGCGAGGCGCTTGTTTACGCAGCCCGGCAGCTATGAGCAGCTAATTTAATCATGCTGACGGCAGGCATAAATCACAGCTCCTCGCTGACGCATGTGTGGCCGGCTCTTAGGCTCCCATCGGCGAGGCTTGCGTCTCACCCAGGGGCAATCCAGAACTTCCCTGCGATGGCACTGGCTGTCCGTGATGTGGGAGGATTTCCGCTGCCCAAGCAGAGTGGCTGCGATGGTGCGGCCAGTCTGAACAGTCGAGTGATAGATGTCGAGCGAGTGTCTGTCACTTATGCGCTTTTACATGCTTCAGTTTCTATTTGTCACATACACAAACACACTGTATTACTGTGTAGTGAAATGGATCGTGCAGAAGAAATTATGCAACACAGTGGAAAACAAAATAGATGAGTAAATAACGTGCAAAAGAGCGATACAGAGACACCCCTATGTTGGCAGTGACTGATGATGTGGCGATTTGTCCTTCTTTCCTTCCCCCTCTTCTTTCCTTCCCCCTCTTCTCTTCCTTTCTTCTCTTGTTCGCACTCCTGCGGCTGATGCAGGACCTCCCTCAGCGCCCGAGAGCCCGGTCTCCACCGTGAATGAGACGTCGCTTGCTCTGGAGTGGACGGCTCCGCGGGACAGCGGGGGGCGCTCCGATGTCACCTACAACGTGCACTGCAGCCGGTGCCCCGGCAGCGGGGGGGCATGCCTGCCCTGTGGGGGCGGGGGGGGCATTGCCGGGGGGCCCCACTTCCTGCCACGCCAGTTGGGGCTGGCCTCCCCCCGTGTGCTGGTCACCGACCTCCTTCCGCGCACCAACTACACCTTCAACGTGGAAGCACTCAACGGTGTCTCGGACCTGAGCCTTGGGCCCCGAAGGATGGTGTCCGTAAATGTCACCACCCGGCAGAAAGGTGGGGGGCTGGAACAGACATCTTCACCCACCCCGGCACCGGGGATCAAATCTGGGCAGCCACAAGCGAATTTGTTTCAAAGCAGCAGCTGCTGATGCCTTTGTAGCTAACACACACTGGGCGAAGCGGCTTTTTACGCGTCCGATTCACACGGGGCGTTCAGCTGGCTGGGCTCAATGGCAGAAACTTGCTGGCTCACCATCAACACGGTCGGCCGCCTCCGACCGAAACCACAATCAGGACTGCTGTCCACCGCTGGTATGTGCCGGCTGCAGGTGGGCACAGGGCAGGGGCACGTCAAAGCCCCCCTGCCATGCTGATCTGCAGCCAACTTTCGGTGTGCCTCATTCTCTCTGATGAATCCGGAGAGCCGCCTTAACTCCAAAGGCTTCTGGTGTTTTCCGAGAGCTTTGTGTCTTTTCCGGGGGAACTGCTGCTGCTGAAGCGGAATAAACTGAACCATCGCAATCTCCGTTTTCTCTTTGCACAAGCAGTTTACCCCGGATTCTTTATGTTTGTACTACAGTCCCCTGGCCTGTAGGTGGCGTGGTTGTTAAGGATCATCAGTCCCCACAGAGGGACCCTGCCCAGTTTCCCAGGTATTTAGCCTGAATAGTGGCACTCAAAACAGCAAGGTGTGTAAGACAAAAACTGTCTTCCTTGACTTGACATGTTTTAGCTGATTTCACACTCAGTGATGGCCCAGTCTTTCCTCAAAGCGGAATCTATATATCATGAATCCTTTCAAGTACATACTTTTTTTTTTTTCCTTGTGTGAAAACTTCTTTACCCAAGGTGCACTGGGCTTTAAGAAGGCTGAGAGATGGGAGGGCTGGTTCAGATTCAGGGTCCGAGTGATTTTCACAGGGGTCTATTATCGGTGAAGTGTTGCCAGGCTGATGGGGGGCTCGTCGATAGGTCCCATGAGGATCAGTCTCAGCAACCCACAGGCGTATGCACTGGGGTAACCTTGGCAACTTTGGTCTGGGGTGTGTGGCCATGTGCGTGTGTGTGTCCCCTCCATCAGCATCGGGACACGGAGACAGCGATCGTGAATCCAGGCAGCTCTCGGAAGAGGGGGTGGGGTGTGATGGAAAGCTAATTCACAGCAGCTCCCTACCCCCCCTGTACTCCCGAGACGCTGGCCCCCACTAGAGCACCTAACCCACTCCCTCTGCCTTTTAATTAGAAAGTCAGATGAAGCCCCCACCCTCCGCAGCTGTAATCAGCTCCAATGAGTCTCGCTCTCCACCCCCACAGTGAGCGTGGTCCTCAAGGAGAGGAGAAGCAGAGACAGTGTCACCCTGGCTTGGCAGGAGCCGGACCGCGCTCTTGGAACTGTCTTGGACTACGAGGTCGTCTACTACGAGAAGGTAAGATCGCGAGCCCGGGCCTCAGCTCCGACCATGCATTAACCGGGTCTTCAGCGCCGGGGATTTCTCCTCTGCTGGGTCACACAGACCCAAACGCGTGATCTCATTTTCCACCGCCATCTCTCAAAGGTTTGTCACGGAAGCTTCTGGAAATCTAGGACAAAGGCAGGGGACCGAAATCCCCCAGGTGAATCTATAATATAACAGAGTACAGACCAAAACCCTTCCTGGTAGCTTAATCTCACTTTAACCGATAACTTGACATTACTAAAGTGCAATTAGGCAAAAATTAGTGAACTGAGCGAACTGTGATTTTTTATGACAGTAGCACATAAATAATGATTTTAAAGCGGTGCTTCTTTTGGAGGATGATCGGCGGTACTTCACAGGTCCACAAAGCCCTCAGTGAACATTGTTTGAACCCTTCACCGTTCCTCAAAATGCTCCATCAGAATTTCAAGATTAGCTTGCAAAAATTGCCCTGGGACGTTCCTACTTAATCAGAGCTTCACACGAGCCATTCAATAAATGCTGACTCTGTGGCCGATGTGACGGATTGGGGGAAGCGTGCCGCGGGCGTCAAGCGAAGAGGCGGGAGCGGCCTACCACTGCGGATTCCCATCAAGACGATCAGTGCTTCCTGAAAAGCCGAGTGCGTGGATGAACAAAGCCGTTATTGTCGCTAACAGGCAACCTCAGGAACTGGGCCGGGTGCGGGATTGCGGGTCTACTTCGCTCTGCATTCTGGGAGCCCGTATGTTGGTAGGAAGCGATGAGAAAATTATACTAACAAAAAAAAAATAGGGGCACAGATGGCAGGACGACAGAGAGGCACACAGGCGGCACCAAGGAAGCCCAACTTGTGAAGTGGCAGGATCTCCACTGCTCTCCTCCAGCTCATGAGGTGTATCACGCCTGCCCCAGACTCCATCGGGTCCTGGGGTCTTCTTTCAGACGTGCCCATCCATTGTTCTCTGCCAAGCTGTCCCCTGATACACCACTAAGAAAGCAGGGACAGCCAGTTCCTGGAGTAGTTGGGGGATAAGAGGGTTATTGATGACATCACTCAGCTGACCCTGGGATTTAAACCAACGACCTACCGATTACATACACAGAGTCCAAATCCTCAGAGCCACTGGGATGGAGCATAATAGTGGTTGTTTCACCTTCCTACTCTCCCTCCCCCTCAGAATCAGCGGGAGCAGAACTACACAGTCCTGAAAACGCGGTCCAACATCATGACTGTGGATGGGTTGAAGCCGGGCACCGCCTACGTGTTCCGGGTGCGGGCGCACACAGACGGCGGATACGGCGTCTACGGGGGCGAGATCGAGCTGGAAACCAGCCACGAGGGTGAGAGGCCCCTTAGTGCCCCCTGCCCCCCCCCCCCCAGTTTCTCTGTCTCTCACTAATGACACACAGCCTGAGTAATCACTCATTAGGAAATGAATCACTTGCTTAAAAATGAGAGGACATACAGGTACCATCTACCCGTGAATCCCCTACATGTATCTGGTGACTCTCCCAACCTCCACAGGAAGCTTTCAAACCAACACTCTCCCCCCGCACACCAGCGGTCGTGCCCAGTCGTACCAGGAGACAGCCAAGTAACGGCTCCGCTTGTTTAGCCTGTTTGTTATCCTCTGTTCCTGTCATTTACGCTCGGGAGCCCCCATTCGCCGGCACTGCAGGGGGATTTTGAGAGCGGCCGACCAGCTAGTCATTTACTTCCAACAAAAGAAACCCTCAGAAAGGATTTCGCTCTAGCGCCAATTTGCATGGCCTCGATAAGAAATGTAAAAAATGCCACATTTAATGGCCAAAAAAGAGGACTTTTTTTGCCTACAAATGCCAATTTAAATACTGATTTCATCTGTAGAAATGTTTTCATCACTTAGCCTTGCTTAGCCACTGTAAGTCTTTGAAAGCTGTTGGAGCCCAAACTGGTTGAAGTGACGAGGGGGTGTTGATTGTAGTTAACATACTCCCTCCTGTTACCTGTGGTTACCGATACCAGCTTCCCTGCCAAATGACGGCACGGGATTTTCAGGGTATAACAGCTGCCCCACCCCCTGGGATTTTCAGGGTATAACAGCTGAATGCTGAATCCCCCCCCCCACAGATGTGCTGGCCATCGGAGACCCTGGGCAGACCAGTGTGCTGGCCATGTCCGTCGCCGGCGGAGTCGTGCTGTTTGTGCTCCTGGTCACCTGCTTCATCGTCAGCGGCAGGTGAGCATCTCCCCCATTCCTGCCTTGAATAGTGCCGCCTGAGTACGTCATAAGTGGGAGGGAGAGCCGCGTGAATGGATGGCCCAGTGATATGATCTGCTCCTCTTTGATAGACCGGTTCAATCCCCAGTGGCAGGTCATGCAGTGTGGTTATTAACAGCAGAGTGATTAGTGCATCTTTGCACGCCTGGAGTGCCACGCATCAAGGTCACATGACAGAATAAGCCTTGGCAAGCGTCGATCTGGAAGGGCAGCGAGATGGGTGGCTGCATGTTCTGCAATTCGCTGGGTCTCTGCGGGCCATGCCGGGGCCCCAGTAATGCTCAGACGCGGTACCGGCTGCAGACTCAACACACACACACACACACACACACACACGCACGCACACGCACACGCACAGACAGCTGCCACTGAGATCTCCAGTGTCAGAGCATCACATAAGAGAGTGGGCACAGGAGATGAGGTAAAGCTGGCAGGTATGCGTGGGGGTGGGGGTGTAGGAGGGGCATGAGAGGGAAGAGGACAGAATGGCGTCGAGTGCGTGTGTGAGCTCGGCACGGACAACATGAAAGGGCTCCGTGGAGCAGCACCCAGCGATGCCTTCTCCACAGATCAAAGGAGACACAACGGGGGGAGGGAGGGTTGCAAGGGGGGGGGGGGGCAAAAGTAGGGGGACAAGGAGATGGGATGGGGAGGGGGTCCGAGGGTGAGAGAGAGATAAAGGCGGAGCGAG
>JAODKE010000088.1:23200711-23218182 GCA_026779605.1 Mormyrus hasselquistii
ATTTAAGAAAAAAAAAAAAAAGAAAAAAAAATTTATGCCACAATTATTGGCACCCCTGCTTTTAATACTTTGCCCAGCCTCCCTTTGCCAGTACAACAGCACCATTCCTGGAATGGGTCCATTCCTCTTTACAGAACCTCTCCAGATCATCCAGGTTCCTAAGCCATCTCTTGTGCACTCTCCTCTTCAGCTCAGCCCACAGGTTTTCAGTCAGGGGACTGAGATGGCCATTTCAGAAACTCGATTCTGCGGTCAGCTAACCATTTTTATGTTGATTTGCACATGTGATTAGGCTGCTGGACTGAGTTTTGGAAACTTGCTGCTCAGTTCCAGGACTGAGGCGAGGGCCCAGAGGGTTTATCTTGAGACGGTATACGCAGGAAGCAGAACTGGCTGCGCCGTGAATGGACACTGACCTGATTACGACTGGGACATTCCTGTCTTCTGCACCTTTCCTACTTCAGAAACACGATGGGCAGTTCACGATCATCCAGCTGCTGGGCGTGCTACGCGGCATCGCCGCCGGCATGAAGTACCTCTCCGAGATGAACTACGTGCACCGTGACCTGGCTGCCAGGAACATCCTGGTTAACGGCCACCTAGTGTGCAAGGTGTCCGATTTTGGCCTGTCCCGCGTGCTGGAGGATGACCCTGAGGCTGCGTACACCACAAGGGTAGGACGTCAGCTTTCTCCAATGATCGTTTGGCATTAATTAGGCTAGCAAATCAATGATGTAGTTAAGGCCACAAGCAGCATTTGCAACTCTGAACACATCTCCTGATCTGCTAAAAACACCCAAGTATATAAATGGAAAAAACCTTAAGTCACCCTGGGTAAAAATTCCATCTTAGCATAGTGTAATCAAGGTACCCACCCAAAGGGATAGTCTGAAGGCTCAAAGAAGAGTCCCAACACAGAAAAAGTCCCATACAGTTCTTGTAGAATGATTAAACTGGCCAGCACTGCACTACCAATTTGAAAGCATAAAAAAGATTAACACACCTACGCAGGCGGTCATTGGATCTTTGTCAAAACAACAGAAATACAGTCCAAAAGGGAAGCCTCTGAAAGGAGATACAGGCCGATCCAAGCCCAGCACTCGAAACACAATCGTCAATAAGGCCGGTGAAAACAGAAGCCATGCACTGCGATCTTGTTTAGCCTTCGAACATGCCAGTGAAGTTAGGCCATTTGCTTAAGGGCTGTACCTCTTTTCACATGTAAGGCTAATTTAGAAACCCTTGGCAGGTTTTGCTGCACTTCCTACTTCCCTGGCTGGCTGAGTTACAGCTGCTGCAATGGTGGTCCAGGCTTGTGTTTCCACTGTGTAAGAATGTGGCAGCAGCAGGGATTCGATTTTGCATCTGTACTTTACCACGGTTGGACGTTAACGAGAACGAGAGACCTGTGCTTACAGTGTATGTGGAAGTAAAATTGGACATTGGCAGGCCTCCCCCGGGAGGGTCTGTTATGTCTTAGGCCATAGGCAAGAAGAGATTGTTTTGAATACTGTGTGTCCTCGCTTCATGATCGCTGCATGCGGTTTAGTTCCGCAGACCCTGAAGAAATATCGGACCTTGGAGAGACAGACAGTGGAGTAAGGGAGGGGAACTGTGTGCAGGAAGGGAATCGAAGCTGCTCTAACTGATGCACAAAGAGTCGTAGTTATAAAATGGTTCCAGTAAACAATACACAATATGTTATGCTATAGTTCAAATGTATAAGTAATTTTTATGTTAATCATACTAATCATATGTTAACCATGCATTTGCAGTGATTCAATGACAATGTGTGAATGCATTAATCATTAATCAAGGACAACCAAATATTTACAGTGATTTAATATATATATATATACATATTTCAAGTAGATTCTAGCAGTCAAGACAGATTCAGGTAAACTGAGCAAAATGGGTGGATTTTATCTTGCTATCAAGGTGAACCAATAGAGCAGGAGAATAGTGTTTGTCATTCGTTTGAGCTTGGTTTGTTGGTGTTTTGTGACCAATCAGGACTTAGAAGTCCTTATTGGGAATTGGGTGTTATCAATTGGGTGGTTTATCAACTGGTTGCTCTGTGTGACTTGGTACCGAGTGCCAGAGTGTGACAGGAGCGCTTTGCTGGAATTGCATGAATAAAAGAGATTACTTTACTCACCAACTGAAAGGTCCAGAGTATTATTCTAAGTGGGTCAACCATTGATTTATAATTTGACTACCACACTTACACAGGTGAACTCTGAGGAAGACTTTGTGGTTGAGATGAAAGGAGAACTTCAGTCAACAGCTGTTGTCAGGGTCTGTACTGTCTGACCCCGCCCACCCGTGACCCTTTCACATTTTTGGCCAGCAGGCATTGCTGGCCATTCTGCCTGCTTTTCCCCTTTTGTTTTTAGCCTTTGGTCCCTTCATGCCTGGACCGCTGAAGAACTTGAAGTGGGTGGAGAGTGTGGCATGTAGTCAATAGCCTCAGACCAGCCTCATCAGTTATTTTGTATTTATTGGTTTTTTGTTTTCTCCCGTATTTTGGTTAATTCCCTATTTAAGTTTCCCTGTCTTTGGTTGCCCTCCTCGCATTGTATTTGGCTTTTTATTGTCCTTTTGTTTCATTTTCCTAGTGTAACGATTTTTCTAGTCACAGGTTCTTAGCCCCTTAGTTCTGTTTGTTAATTGTTAGTCCACCTGTGTCCTGTTTCCTGTGTCTGTTCTGATTGGTTGATTGTTTTGAGTATTCACACCTGCCTTTTATTATTCACTGGTATCTGTATTTTAGTGCCTGCCTGTGTTCTGTTCCCTCAGTTAGTCATTGTATCGCATGCTGTTTATCCTGTGCTTTGTTTCTGTGTGTATTCGATTCCTGTGTTTAGTGTAATTATTTTTTTCCCTTAGCTTTATTCCCAGGCTTGCTGCTCTTTACTAGTGTCCCCTGTGTTTGGTTGTTATTGCCTTTTGACCCCTCGTGGTTCCTTTATTTTCTGGTTTGTGTTTTGTTATTAATAAACCCCTGTCATCATGGAGCTGCACTGTGGATCGTCATCCTTTCCTCATGTGCACCATGCCCTGTGTCCATGACACCTGTAGGGACAACCAGAAACCACTGCGTCTGGATCAGGCCTGTGTATTTGCAGAGTTATATTCTGTGGTTTGTCAAGAAATCATGCAAAGTTCTCCTAGCCCTGCGATTGTGTGACGCATGAGCATTTTACTGAATGATGCTGGGTGTGCAGAAATGTGTGCTGGGACTAAACCGGGGCATTTTTGTTTCCCAGGGAGGGAAGATCCCCATCCGGTGGACGGCGCCCGAGGCCATAGCCTACCGGAAGTTCACGTCGGCCAGTGACGTGTGGAGCTATGGCATCGTCATGTGGGAGGTGGTCTCCTATGGCGAGCGGCCCTACTGGGAGATGTCCAATCAGGACGTGAGTTTGAGGACTTACTCCTATAAACCAGCTGCTGTATGAGGACACATCCAATCAAGGCATGAGATGCACCACCTTCAACTTGACAGGCTGTAGCAGAGGTCTAGTGAATCTTCTCCCAGCTGTTTTGCAGCCATTAGGGATTTGGATTTTGGCTGGTGAGCCCAGTGTAGCGAGAGAGGAAGCAAACACATGAGTCAAACAGGAAACATCAGACAGGAAGAAGGGAGGAGCCATTACAAACTCGTGCACCCAGAGACCTCTAGTCATTCACCTCACCTTCACATCCCTGTCATTCGGTCACACATTTCATCCTCCTGGAGTCCTGACCACTGAGGTCATAGTCCAACCAAGGCGAATAGAATAGAACAGAATAGATCTATTACATAAATGGCCTTGGCTAAAGGTGCATTTAATTCAATAGAATACATTTATCATCATACAACACACAGCGAAATTTGACAATGCAGAAGAAAAAAGTTTAGAAAATAATAAAAATCTAAAGTATTTACAAAAAAATATATAAATATACTTGCATATACATTAAGAAATTTACTGCAAGGATAAAAAAGAAACTAGAAGAGAGAAGTGTAAAGAGGCCTGACCATAAGGGAACACTGCAGTAAGTGGGCAGTAATGACAGGTGAAAGAATGTGATTGTGGTGCAGAAGACAGCAGCACAAAGAGAATACGGCCTTATGATGTATGACAGTAAGGTAAATAGGACTGATTAGTGCTCGGGGACAGGCGGGGTGTGGGCCGGGGAAGGGGAAGGGTGTTTCATGACGTCAGTAGCGGTAACGCGAGAAGGGGCCTGCTGAGAGTAAGCGGGCCCCAGCGCGGCCTGCTGCCACAAAGCCGGACTCGAGCTGTCAGTGCTTTGCTCTTTTCCATACAGCAGTTACAGTGCTTATTTTTTTGTGGAAACCACCTAGGGATGTTCACAGAGGAATTTTTTTCTTGCACGTGGCTATGCGAAGCGAGGCAGCTGAAAGGAACTGGCAAAACACGCCCCCCGGCCTCCCCCACTGGGCCGCTCAGCAGATGTGTGACCTAAAGGCTCTGGCCGGCTTTCTGCCTCGTGTATTTCTCTCCAGTTATAAATTTTAATGAAATCGTTCAGTTTAATGCCTTTTGTAAAAACGTACAGAGGCTGACGCTTTGGGAGCTGAATTTATGAGTCGCTAATTCATTTCTCAGAGTGCCGCCGCAGATATCTTACGGCCGGGCGGCATAGAGATCCAGCAGGGCGCTCTGACGGCCGGCGTGTGCCACTTCCTGCAGGTGATAAAGGCCATCGATGAAGGGTACCGCCTGCCCGCCCCCATGGACTGCCCACTGGTGCTGCACCAGCTCATGCTGCACTGTTGGGAGAAAGAGCGCAGCGAACGGCCCAAATTCTGCCAGATCGTCAGCACCCTGGAGCAGCTGATCCGCAGCCCGGGGAGCCTGAAGCAGCTGGCAAACAGCACCATCTGGTAACACTGAGACGGTGGACTGAGCGGGTCCAGAGAGTCGCATGTAGCTTAAAATTGCAAATGGGTTCTGTATTTATTAGGATGGATGGAGGGATGAATAAGCAGAACACCAAACAGACAGGCAGACAGATAAATGGACAGATATGGAGATAGACAGACATTGATAGACAGACAGGCAGACAGATAGATGGATAGATAGGGAGACAGACAAACAGACATTGATAGAAGGTCAGACAGATAGAGACCGATAGACAAATAGATTGATAAATATGGAGACAGACAGATACAGATAGTTAGTTTAATTCATATGTTAATCCCCTGAAGGAAATAAGATCTAACGGTGCATATGGGTCACAAATCCATTTGCCTTTATCTCAGACCTATTATTCTACCCTGAGATCCAGGTTTATAGTTTTGGTGACCGTTCCCTGCAGGCAAGACCCCAGCCTGACTGATCTCGGCACCAGCACTGTGGACGAGTGGCTGGACTCTATCAAGATGGGCCAGTACAAGGAGCACTTCTCCAGCTCGGGCTACGTCACGCTCGACACTGTGCTCAGCATGGACGCCAGGTAGGAAGCCGTGAGTCAAACCGCCAGATCCACCCACCCGGCACTACCAAATTGGACCCGGAGGTGTGAAAGCAGCGTGGGTGCTTTAGCAATGTGCTAACAAGTCAGGAAAGGTTGTTTCTGTGATCAATATAGTATCAAGCAATGACTGGATGAAGCGATGTTGAATGAGGCTAAATGTTGAAGCGATTATATCTACATCCAAATGTCAAGTGCTGTTTGACAGCTGTTAGGACATTGTTCACTTTCTCTGACAATGTGTTACTGGCTTCCTTTCTGGGGCAGTGAGCTGGGGAACATGGGAGTGACGCTGGCGGGACACCAGAAGAAGATCCTCACCAGCATTCAGAGCCTGCAGAGTGAGCAGGAGCCTCAGGTGCACGTATAACCTCCAGCCAGTCCGCGTCCTCCTGCTCCGCCTCTCCTGGGTGGACTGTAGCCTCAAAACTGTGCAAACAGCCACCCAGACCCCCCACCAGCACTGGAGCAGGATGAGGGCGAGAAGGGTCCACCTTGGAGGGACAGTTGGGGCGGTGGAAATGGCCAACATGGAGGCACGTGTACAGAAGAAGAAGACAGACTGTATCGTAGCTTCATTCCATGTTTTTTTTGTTCAGCCATTGTTTTTCTTTGTGGTCTACACCATTGTGTCAGCTGTGGCACCACAAAGCCAATGTGAGGCCACCGCCTCATGTGGCAGCCTGTGGGCTTTCATGGACAAGCACCCGGACGCTGTCCTGGACATCTGGTCATGGGCGTTTTTGCGTGTTCTCCGTTTGCCGGAACAAGAGGTGTCAGCGTGGTCCAGGTGGCCATGACAAGGAGAGGCGCGGTCAATGTTCCTGGGCTCCAAAACAAAAGAGAGGGATCCGGTGGACCATTTTGGGCCATGTAGCTGAGGATTGACTCCTCTGTGGTCACACTGAACTTCTCCAGCAGCCACATTGGCAGGGTGTGACCCATCTACTGGGAAGACAGCGGTTCCGTGCCGGGAACATGTCGGGAAAATGAAGTTGTCGCCAACAAAGTCAGCAGGACATGCTCCGAGCCATGTTCAGTTGGTGACCTTCTCCAACAGGGATTCCTCACATCAGACCCTTCAGCCAGCTAAAGTACTCGGCGTGTAAAAAAAACGAATGTAACAAACGACCCCCTCGCTGCAATATCGAAGGAATGCTTGTGCGTCACAAAGGAAAATCCGCTGCACTAAAAATGTATTTCTCATTGTATGTCAAAATATGCTCCGCCTATCGGAAAAATGTAAGCAGCCACTGCGAGTTGAAACGTGTGCATATGGTGCGCAGTGTGGTCAGTAAGCTTAGTGAGTTCTACCATGTATTTAATCAATCCTTAACTAAACGGATGTGTATGAAAGTCGTGGACCTTCCTCCTGATAACCACCGTATGTTTTGACATATGTCGACAATACATTGGTGATGCTCGCCAACACCTTTGGACGTGTGTTCATTGTTGGGTGGTGTGTGTGTGGGGGGGCTTTGTGTTTATTATGGCAGCTCCTGAGCTACGCTTTCTATGGCCATACTCATGTTTTTACACACTCTGTCAGACAAGCCGCGAGGTGGGGGTGGGGCAGATTAATATATTCAGGGCTGAAGTTTCAGGAAAGCAGCGTGAGGAGGGATGAAGTGGAGATATTCAAGGCACATACAGATGTCAGGAACGAGGCCAGCCAGGTCTCTGACTGTGGGATGCGTCTGTCGTGAGAGATATGTCAGGTTAAATAAAAAAAAATAATTTAAACACAGAAAGACCGGCACTGAATCGCGAGGGAGAGACACCAGGCACATGGGAGTTGCATTCACGGCGGATCTCTCCTTCACTGCAGGTAAAAATCGGACGCGCTGTGCTCCAGGTTCAGGAAATGCATGCAGGACCTCTTTCCCACGCTCCTGCTTGCTTCCAGGGAAACCGAAACACAGAAGAGACCCTCATCCTGTTTCTCCATATGGCTTTTGTGCCCGGCGGTCACACCTGGTAGCATCGTGATGGAGGCGAGTGCACTCCACTCTTGCAAATCCGACACCGGTGAAGGAATGCGAGCAGTGCATCATGGGTAAAATTCAGTGTTTGGCTTCTGGGGGTTTACTGACGTTGTGGGACCCGTTTAACGTGTTAGGAGTTAACCTCCATCGTCCATCCACTCAGAAACACCACATTTACATGCATACTCCTCTCAGACACTCACAGAGACTCTCACAGACACACACGCCGTATCTATAGGGACTCTACAACAAAGCAAATGGAAAAAGTGTACCAGGCCCCCACTGTGTGCTTTTGTCATCATCTACCCTTTCCTGCACTGATTCATGCATGATGTTCTTCTCGAACATCAGAGATCTGGACACAGAGAAGCACAACACAAGGATTCTTTGTGTTTTGTATTGATTTGATCTGCCCGTTTTTATTTTCTTATTACCACAACGTCGTTCCTCAACAAAACATGAGTCCTGTCCTCCAGGAAAACAGGAGAGGAGTTGAGTTTTCGAAGAGAAAGAGTGTGAACTTTGTGGAGCGCTGATGCGAAGCCTCGCATGACGTGTGTACTGTATGTGGCCGTCGCCACAGCTGATGTTGAGGCACCCTTCGACGGTATGGCCATGGGAAGAATCAGCAGTATGATCCCATCCAGCCAACATGAGTGACTTTGTGGCGCTTCACCTACATCGGGCGATGCTGTCCTGCAGCCATGCTTCAGCTCGCCATTAACTCCGGCCTGCTGTTCTGCGGCTGTCCCAGCATGCATAAAGGGAACAGGAAACCCCGCCCCAGACCAACGGCATTTTCCTTGCCACGCAGCACGTCGTCCAAAAAAAGGAGAAGACCTAATTAACAGGCCCCGCTGACAGCGATAAAATGAGAGGTTTGCTCAGCCGACTTCCCAAGCAGTAATGACTGTGATCAGCGGAATAATTTATTCAAGGAAACCCACCATCCTCGCAAAGTTTAGACCTGCAGGTTTTCATATCAGCTCTAGCGAGCTCCGCTCTCCCATTTACAACAAAGAAAAAAAAAAACGTGGTAGACAGTGACAGCAAGCGCCAACAATGTGATTCCTCCCAGCCCGGACACAGGCATCACAAACAGGCTATTTTCGTGTCGGCTTGTAAATCGTGACTAAACGGCGAGTGCCGTGACGCTGACAGCCGAGCGTCTAGCTTTGCGTCTCCGGGTTACAGAGCGAGAGCACCGTGTACATCAAGTAAAGATCCAGTAGTGAAATATTCATGTTTAACTGCCATGAATTTTAAATGTAGGCACTCTGAAATATCTTCTAGTTTCTCAAAAGGACTTTGAGCATTCTCCTTTGGGAGTCCAATCAGTCCAAGCAAAGCCTCATCTTAACAAGCTGATTTTTCAGTTTTTGTTGTTACGACCAGGCTTTCAGTTTTTCCACGCTGCTCCGATGTGACACGCCAACTTCGTCTACTGGAAACTCTGGGCACAGACAGCAGCCCTCGGTATTCACTCTAAAATTGGTTTCTGTGTGGCTAACTGGTCGGTGCTAACTGGAGCCGCTAACGCAAAAGACCAGTTCAGCCATCCAAAAAACCTGCTTGGGGCAGATGAGAATCCCACTGGAATTTCCTACAAGGCAGACGCTTAGCGGGATCGGTCTGTCATCCGGGCAGTTGGAAAATCTCTGTTCCTGCAGAAAACCCGACCTCCCATGTGGAATCACAACATTCTCCTTAAATACTGAGATGTTTCACGTTAAGAAACTCAATATCTAGATCGCAGAGATCTGCACATATGTACAAACCAGAAATCATGCCAGTGGTTCAATATATAAAACCAAAATGATAAACACAGGCAAGTATTACACAGGATTTGCATTAAAATTACCCATAATCCAGTTTGGTTCAAAAGTTCATAATGGCGACGGCTCACAGGCTCGGTAGTGTTTTGTTGGACTAAGAGTAACTGCTGGAATTAATCAGAATAAGGTAGGATTAAATAAACAGGCATCACCCGCCTGCGGAAGCCATCACCTCCATCGCTGTACGAGGAGCCCGCCTGTGCTTCTTAAGACAAATCGTCTTAAATCCAGACTCTTTGCTGCTGCTGGAACTAAGATGAGAAAGAGCAAAATATTAAATTAAAAAGTAATATTTGGCAGCAGATTGGTCAGGCAGAGATAGAATGGCATTACAGCATTTGCTTTTCTATTCATTTTATTCTCATCTTTGATTGGTTGGCTACTTTCTCCAGTAGCTAAGAACGAGCAGCCTGAAGCATCCATTAGCTCATACTGCCCTTCAAAATGCTTCCTGTCTATTCTGTCTTAACATTCTGTTATCACGTGGTCACTTTTTTTTTTTTACTTATCTGAGGCTTAAATGAGCTTGTTGATGGTGTAATCCTAACCTAAACATCAACACAATAGAAATGCTAATATTTTTAATCATCATGTGGTGTTTCTCCATGCTCAATTTGTGCGAGAGCATCAGTGGGCCACTTTAGCAGCTTTGGTATCCATGCAGGCATATATTAAGCCTCCTGATTGGTCCTTTTCAGAGTCCTGACACAGTGATCACTAGAGTCAGGGTAAACATAAGCCGTACGGGTGTGGGAGGGGTGTGCGAGTCCTGGGGAGGGTGGGAATTCTGCCTTAATGAGTTTATAACTTAATGTGCATTAGGGGGACTCGAGTTTTTTCCCTATCTGAAAACTGTGTCAAAATATAATTTCTGACTTTTAGTCATGCAAAGACATGGACTACTTGTGCGGTCATGTGACCTCTTCTCTTCCAATGACAATGACTCATGTTCTGTCATGCTCTGACCTCATCTGTCCAACAGGAGCATGGGCAGAGAATATACAGATAAACACCTAATTTGGGGGGGGTGGAGGGTGACAGCTATCACAGAATCACTCGACGTTTTTATTTGCAGCAATGCATGCGGCTCATGTGAGGTACTGGTCCCTGTAGGGCATCATGGGAAATTATCCCAGAATACCACTGGGCAGGTTCCCATATTGCATCTGGAGCCACAGTAAAAGGGGGATTTGCATGGTCACGTTCCCATCGCTGATCCCATTTACAGTCAATCACAGCCCCATCAGCGCCCCCCCACGGGATCTGTGTGTCCCCATAGGCCTAGAACAATGACTCCTTAACTCCTGTGATAGGTTAGGTCCCCCATGGGAGGGAGCAAGGTCACTGACCCTTCCCCCCCTACCCAAATCCCAAACATTACCCATGAACCCGCTGCTTAAACACCCCCACCGGAGACTCTATGAGATGTCCATTATATGTAATCTTCACTCGCAACCCCCCCCCCGACCCCTGCAGGAACTGATTATTAAGTCAGCTGTCGCCATCTTCATTCACAGACTCGTCGCCTTTGTTCTTTTTGCGGTGTAAGATGCACAGTACAGCTCCACATGAGGTCGTTTGTTCTCAAATATATGCAAAGATATTCCGAGGCTGAGGGAACATCCTCGCCATTTTGGCATAGGCGAGATCCGAGGCACCGGCGCTCGTGAAGCGACGGCCATCACGTTGGCCGCAGCTGCTGTACTGTAACCATCACCTCTGCTTCCCGCCGGACCAGAGAGGCCGCCGCCTTCTCAGCTTTTTTCCCTCATTTTGATTTGCGCATTTTTTATTTGTGCCATTTTTTATTTGTGCCATTCGTCATGTGGAGGGGAAAAAAAAAAACAGTACAATGGAAAAACAAGCAATTAAATTCTGGCCCGGCTGCCTCCCCAACACACAGGAACTTGTACACAGCAGAGACTTTCGAGAGCTTAACTCGAGCTGCAATGCTTTTGGGCTTTGGCAGTAAAAAGAAGAGAGAGATAAGAGAGCGACTACACGCGTGATGAAGACGAGACACAGACTGACGCACGTTCGACGGGAGCCGAGGAAATGTAAGCGGCGTGTTCCGAGACGGCTCCTTCCAGATCATTAGTAGTCTGACGATACGACTCAAGTGTTTTGCGTCCTGCCAATGCACCTTGCAGGTGGTGTGTGTCCCCTTCGTAAATATGCGTCATAAACGCTACCGGCTAACCAGCCTCCCTACTCGTTGAAAACGATGCAGTTCACACCTTAAAAATAAACAGGCCATTCACGCCCATTTCTTCTGTTCCGGGTGTTTCGTTGAAATTTATATCACTCACACCTCAGAGCTTCAGTAGAGATTTTCCTTATAATTTTCCAGCCATTAGATCTTCTGGTTAAAGGTGAAGATGTTGATGTGCATTGTGCAATGTGCACAGTTCAAACTCTTTACCTCTTAATCTGTCCCGGTGATGGCGTTCTGTGGACACGTCAACGGCACGGTGGGAAGTAACGGGAAAAGGGCCAAGGGACCAGAATACCCAGCTGTCACCGTCGGTGAATGCAGAATGACCTCGTCTAGCTGGAAATGAATGACCTTATGCTTACATCACAGTGAGTATGCAGGACTTGAAGACAGGGAACAGGGCATTTGTTAAGGAAGTCTTCTTTTCCAGGGGCAGCATAATAGGGCGGAAACATGGTCAGCACCACTCGTTTCTGGGATCTGAACCCGTCACCTTCAGGTGTATGCCTTTGAATCTCTGCTTTAGCCTCTCTTCTCGATTTTCATGATGGCGGGGGTTGGATTTCTCATCCTGAAGTCTGACTGGGAGTCACTTCTAAATAACAACCCAATAATGGAATGTGCCAGAAAGGATCCAGAGAGCAGCTGAAGCTGGTCCAGGATCAGCAAGGGGAAGCAGGACCTTTAGAAGCCCAGAGAGATGCCTGCCTGGTGCCATCCATCACACACTCCCGCTGCTCCCAGGATGAGAAGGAAATAAGAAACTGCAAATTTTGGGATTGGCCCCTGTGCCAAAAGGAATGTGCCACCCCCCTTCCGCTTTAATCTAGCTAAGAGGGAGGAGTTAGTACACCATGGCATGATGGGCTGCATACACACGTAAAGTACAGTACTAAGCAAAAGTCTTAGGCACTCAAATAAAATGTTTAAGGCTATTTATCTGGGTAAATTTATCATTATCAAATCCAAATTAACAGTAGAACACATGCAAATTAAGAGTAACAATTAATTAAAAAACTAATAAGAATTGGTTCTGTCCTTCAAAAAGTCACTGATATGTAGTCGGATGGCTAGAAGAACACAGCTTCAGGTCCCAAAACTCTCCTCAGGGGCACCTCAGCCATTCCAAGTATTTGTTAAATATGTTGACTGGATGAGGTATTGAATAGCCATATGAGGTGGGGTAGCGGTCGAGTGAAAAAAATACTGGCTTGACTTTCGGAGAGGGTTTGAAATGGTTGAACTGACACACTTTGACAGACATAATGCCGTAGATTTACACCAACATTTAGATCATTGAAACATTGCTTTCTTTCCAGAGTACTGTATATACACTGGCATTACATGGGGGAAGCTGGAGGAAACAACGGGAAGGGAAATCAGAGAAAGTAAATTCAGGGTGTGGAAGCAGGACGACCAGCGGGGGACGGCAGGCCGGGGTCAAAGTGTTGGGGTCAAAGCAGAGAAGCAGACGGCTGCAGTTCAGGACACTGTGGCCTTTTATGGAGTGAAAAGGACAGTCAACTGGCAAGTGAGACAGTGGCGTGATGAGGGGGAGTGGGTCCGTTTGACGACATGCCCTGAGTTTCACTCGCCTTTTGATATACAAACACACACACACACACACACACACACACACACACACACACACACACACACACACACACACGCTGCCTGGTTGTCATGGTTACCTCAAACTGATGCCAAATCTCACAGCAATGTTAATGCTAATGGTAATGTTAATATTAGAGCCTTAACTTCTGCATTGAGGTTGGATTGACTCCATCCCCAGTGCCCTGAGTAAGACAACTAAACAGAGTCCTAGTGGAGCAGAAACAGTAAATGGTTTTGACTCTCTCTCTCCAGCAAAGAAATAAAATGCCAAGCTGCTGTCCGTTTGGTAGCCTCCTGCTCCAGATTTAGCACCGTGCAGACAAACAAGCAATTTAAATGCACGGCCCAGGACTCTACCTGGGTCTGACCCAGTTTCAGTGCTTGCCGACACCCAATCCGTTCAGAGATTGGAGGCAGCCAAGCGAGGCCCCGGGCCAGCGGAGCAGAACCGCGATTACAGATCCTGTGTGCCCCCCCCTCCGCCCTGCTCCTCCACTCCAGCCCCCCATCTGTCCTGCCCAATGGCCTATCTTTGTCACATTCCATCTGGCCCACCTCCCAGGGCTGACCTCTAACCCCTGTTTAGGCTCTTCTCAAAAGCACTCGAGCAGGATCGGGGGGGGGGGGGGCTGTGCTTTGTTTTAGAGACAAAGCCAGGAAGTCAGCAGCAGAAGTTCGACTTCACCGCCATGTGTCCAGGTTTGGTGTCCTAGCTGCTGGACAGTCTACCGGAACTCCCGCTTGATGCATCCTGAGGACCGTCTGAAGCCAGGTGGTAAATATCAGGCTGCTCTGCAGCTAGTATCTGCAGGATCTACGGATGGGCTACTAGCTGCGGTACGTGCCAACTCCAGCATCTGAGGTGGGCTTGTTGCTAGCATTGGCGCTAATCATTGTAATTTATCGTCTCAGTTAAGGATGAGGAATCTTCCGAAAAAAAGCCTGGCAGCGGAGAGGAAGGTGTCAGAGCTCTTCTTTACAATCGTATCTGTGTGCCGACATGCACGGCCGACCCTCTTGATTCCTTCATTATCATCCAATTATCCCAGCAGCTGGGTCCTGACACCTTTCAATTAGGGCCAATTAAAAGAGACCCAAGCCTGGTGAAGCAGAGGGGCGCTTCAGCCCAGGGGAGTCAGGAGGGCT
Organism: Mormyrus hasselquistii; assembly: GCA_026779605.1. Taxonomy (NCBI): domain Eukaryota; kingdom Metazoa; phylum Chordata; class Actinopteri; order Osteoglossiformes; family Mormyridae; genus Mormyrus; species Mormyrus hasselquistii. The sequence continues at coordinate 23,214,994 of JAODKE010000088.1, forward strand.
TCAGCCCAGAATAGTCAGGGGAGGGGTTCAGCTGGAGTAGTCAGGGGAGGGGTTCAGCCTTTTCATAGCTAAACAAATGAATCATACAAGGAGCCGCAGTATTACTGATACAGATAACTGGCTAGTCTCTGAGACCTGTGTGTAGTACGCACATCATTTCCTGCTGGCAGTGAGACATCAGCAGAGTAGGGCTGAGCTGGGAGACTGTAGCGAGGATCTAAGTGCTGAACGAGCCGATGGAATCCCTCACCATCCAATGCGACCAGTTATTTTAGCAGCTTTACCTCTGGTGCTGCAAACTTTGAATATTTATAAAGTTTAAATATCATTCGGCAATATCGGTCAAGACTGATACATCAGACCGATACCAATATGTTGTTTTTAATAAGCATTGGCTGATACCGTCACGTTAACCATTATATCGTGCATATCCATGGGCTCTAGCTGGAAAAGACCCCATGAAAGACCCCAAGCCTCGACTGGATTCGAGCCCAATAAATACAGGCGGGACCTGATCCAAGTGAGAGAGTCTTAGCCAAAATCAGTCATGCGGGTCAAGGATCAAGTTATTATTGTCACGTACATCCCAGGGAACACAGTGACGTTCTACTACTACAGTAGCAGAGGAGGGCGTCGGGGGACAGGAGAGACAAGACAGTGCAGGAAAAGAGAGTGTAATAGAGGGATGAGTGCCAAAAAAGCAGGAATATGTGTAATATGGCAAAATGGACCACGTTACTGAAGAATGATAGAAGGACCACTTCCCTGTTAAAAGTGGTGCAAGAACATCAAGCCTGGATGAAAAGTAGCAGGAGGCCAAAAGAAGAACCAAGGAGATATTTTGTCACGCCAGGAGAAGTGAAGTTTTGATACGTGAAGCACAGGATGGAGTCTGACTCACCGTCGGATGTTAAGTATCCAAACGCCGCTTTGAATGGGCTCCTCGAGCTTCTGGCATCGGTGGGAGACCAGACGCGGCACGGGACCAGAAACGGCGCTTTGCAGGATGCGGGGAAGCCCTGCGGAGACGGGCGGCCATGCTGTGTGTTCAGCTCTGCCGTGCAGGACTCCCGGCGAAGAGAAGGTCACGGAAAGCGAGCCTCCACGCGGAGAGCGTGAGGAACCCCCAGTGATACCTTCACACCACCCGCGGTCCTGCCCCAGGCTGGTTATCACACAGACAAACGCGCACACACAGATACACATACAAACACAGACATAAACACCCACACACATAAACAGACACACAAAAGCAGACACACAGACTCAAACACAGACACACAGACATAAACACACACATACACACAGACTCAAAAACAGACAGACACACACACGCAAACAAACACCAGCTGCCCAAAATCAGCGGGACTTTCCCCTGTTACAGAAGATTTTGCTTTTAATTTGTCCTTTTCATTTTTCATCTTCAGTCATTTTGTTTTGATTGTTATTTGAATAATTTTATTCTGCTTTTATGGTTATTTTATTGTTTATTTATTGTTTATTTATTCTTATTTGTATCTGTTTTGTTTTCCTCAGTATTGTATACTTTCTTTAGCACAATCCAGAAAACAGATTAAAAGCATTTAACTACAGTTTATGTTTGTGTATGTGACAAATAAAACTTTGAAACTCAGAGAATTTGCACTGATAACCGTAAACAAAACAGATGAGTGATAAGTGATAATTCATACAACATGCTGGTGTGGCTTTTGACAGGAAGCATGCAGTTACATTTGGACATTATCCCGCCGCACTGTAACCTATAATAACATACCACACGGCTGCCGGCAGCTATTGGCTAATCTACACCCGGAGTGTGGCTGGCGTCACGTTGCATGCCGTTGCATCACTACCGAGACGCTCGCCAGTAAATATCCTCGCCGTGTTAGCACCCTTCCGCTTCAAAACGAGCGAAACAAAAGGGAAACGCAAACGTCTTGCATTCTGAGACCTCGGGCTGGCAGGTAGACAAATGATAATGTCTAACGAGCCCTTAATTAAAGTAATTAAAATGCCCCTCCCCCTCTCCCAAGCACCATCCAAAGCCAACTGACCCTTTCATACATGGTTGTCAGATAAAACCAGCCGTAGTGACTGCCCTCCCCCCCAAACACCTGGGCTGCTCTTTGATTGACATGTCTCTGCCCAACAACAACTCCCAGATGGAGGATGATGATAGTGAGAGATTTGGGGTGGTGGGCTGGTTTATGCATGTATGGGATAGGAATAGGTTGAATTCCCTCAGGGACAGTAATTTGACGCACAACTGCCCCAGAAACACAAGTCTTCCAATCATTCAGATAAACCAACCCCAACCCTAATGAAAAAACCCAATGTAAATATACCATCATAATTATGAACAGTCAATTATTAACACTAATACATTGATTACTTTTTGAAAGGATGTTAAAAATCTTAAAACCTACATCCAAGTTACCCTGGTGACTCCTTCCTCCCAGCCGCTGGGTACAGGTTCAAGACCCGAGAGCCGCGAAGGATCCTGCATGTTCAGGCCTGCTGGTGAAAACGGCTCCCCCTGTGACAGACCCCCACCCGTCTCCCACCACTTGCCGATGTGTCTCCAGCAGTCACTCTCACATGAAAAATACAAAACCTCGCGCGCGCCGGACTGAGCGATACCACATCTGTTCTCAGTTTGCCAACACCGAGCCCTGAAGCAGAACATGCGACGTTTACATGCCCCCCCCCCAACCGGTGCCGGGCATAGCTGCCGGATGGCTGCGTCTCCTGCCAGGCATCCCTCTGAGCCAGTCGGTAGCCCACTGAGAATTTGCTGCATGTTCCGCTTTATACATTCATCCTTTGATTGGCAGGTCTGTCATGCTGTTGACTGAAAGAACAACTGTGCAGTGATGTCACACAATCGCTACAGCAACCAGAACTTCCATGTGGAAGAAATGGGGGGTGGCACAGTGGAGACCTCTTGGACTGGCCCCTGCATCGATGGTGCCACCGGGGCTGCGGGTTCGAGCCCCTGCCCCAGCATGGTTCCAATGCCTTTGATGCCCTTGACCAAGCAGAGTGACCGGTCCGGCTGAAGGGGGGTACCTGTTGTGTTCTGGGGGCAACGGGGCCCAGCCAGATGGCGACTGTGCTCTAATTACCCCATGATGCATCGCACACTATAACCCAGCCTCACCTGCCCCCCCCCCCCAGCTGCCCAGTTAA